>CATIWF010025206.1:0-11537 GCA_949630135.1 Balakata baccata
GTTTAACACATTTGGAATATCTGTCATTTTTGGAGAAGAAAACTATTGCAGAATTATCATAATAAATTTTTAGCGGCTTGGTAATTGTGTCGACAATTCCAAGTCCTGAAATAAAGTTTCGCAGCCATAATGCATGAATTGTAGCTTAATAGTAAGCTATAAACTCTGCTTCTATGGTAGATGCTGCAATGACAGATTGTTTAGCACTTTTTCATGAGATTGTCCCTTCTAATAATAGGAATAAGTAGCCAAATATTGACTTTCTACTATCAATGCATCCAGCAAAATCTGAATTTGAATATCCAATCACTTATAACTGATCAAATTTCCTAAAAGTGAGCATATAATTCTTAGTTCCTTGAAGATATTTCAACACTTTCTTTGCAGCTTTCTAATGATCAATACCAGGATTACTTTGATATCGGCCTAGCATTCTAACGGTGAAGCTGATATTAGGTCTTGTGCAAGTTTACAAATACATCAGACTGTCCACAATAGAAGAATAGGGAATAGATTCCATTTGTTTACGTTCCACATCATTCTTAGGACATTGCATTTCCTTTTCTGTATTGGAACAATACCTACTGAACAACTGTTCATATTAAATCTCTCAAGAACTTTTTCGATGTAACATTTTTGAGATAATCCCAACAATCCTTGTGATCTATTTCTAAATATTGAAATTCCAATCACATAGGATGCCTCGCCCATATTCTTCATCTCAAAATTCTTAAAGAGAAAATCTTTAGTCTCATACAAGATGCTCAAATCATTAGCAGCAAGTAGAATATCATCAATATATAAAAACAAAAATATGAACTTACTCCCATTGATCTTTCTATAAATGCACCGATCAACAGTATTTTCATTAAAACCAAAAGATTTGATAGTATCATTGAACTTAAGATACCATTGCTTAGAAGCTTGTTTAAATCCATATATTAATTTGTTTAGTTTACACACCATATGATTCTTTCCTTCTATGGAAAAACATTCAGGTTAATCCATATAAACTTCCTCCTCTAAATCACCATTAAAAAATGTTGTTTTCACATTCATTTGATGTAACTCTAAATCATACTGATCTACTAAAGCCTTAATTATTCTTAATGAATCTTTCTTTGAAACAGGTAAAAAGGTCTCTTTAAAATCAATGTTGTCTTTTTTAGTATAACCATTAGCAAAAAGTCTAGCTTTATATTGTTTGATATTGTCACTCGAGTCACGTTTAGTCTTATAGACTCATTTACATCCAACTCATTTAGAACATTCTGGCAATTCGACAAGTTCCTAGACATTGTTTTTAGCTATTGATTTTAACTCTTCTTTCATAACATCAATCCATTTATTAGACTTATCACTATTAATGACATGTGAAAATGAAACAGGATCTTCATCAATGCCACAATCAAAATTGCCACAATCAAAATCTGACTCTTGCAAATAATCCACATAATCATCCAAAATAGCCGGTCTTCTCACCCTTACAGGTTTATTTAAGGCTATTCGATGTGGTTCATTTTTGTCAATTGGTGGTAAGTTAGGTTCTTTAAGAGGTACTTCTTCATTCAAATATTGTTTATCATTGTTTTGCTCTAGTTGTTCTGGAACAACATTTGGAACTATTATGGATGTAGGAACATTTATGGGTAATAGAACATCAATTCTTATTTCATTAATATTCACAATTTGTCTATTAGTACTCCTACTAACTTCACCATTCTCAATAAATATGGCACTGTCTGTCTCAACAATTCTAGAACTATTTATTTAGACAATAAAACCTATACCCTTTGGATTTCTCTGGGTAACCAATAAAGTAATCACTAACAGTTCGAGAATCCAATTTCTTTTCATGTGGATTATATACTTGTGCTTCTACTGGACAAACCCAAACATGCAGGTGTTTTAAACTAGGTTTACTTCTAGTCCATAACTTAAAAAGAGTTTTAGGAACTACCTTACTAGGAATCCTATTCAGCAAATACACTGCGGTTTTAAATGTATGCATCCACAAAGATTTGAGTAATGAAGAATTACTCATCATACTCCTAACCATATCCATTAATGTTCTATTTTGCCTTTCTGCCATACCATTTTGTTGAGGTGTGCCTGATATAGTATACTGTTTACATATGCTATGTCTTTCAAGGAATTTTACAAATGGACCTAAATTTTGTCCTGATTCATCATATTTCCCATAATATTCACCATCTCTATCAGACTTTACTATTTTCACTTTTTGTTTAGTTGTCTTTCAACTTGTTTGACATACATCTCAAGTACATTTACATCTTGAGATTTTTCATCAAGCAAATAGACATATCCACAATGTGAAAAATTATCTATAAAGGTAATAAAATATTTTTCTCCACTAAAAGATGGAGTGTCAAAAGATCCACATATATCAGTGTGTATTATTTCAAGAAGTTGAATACTTTTTGTGGCTCCTTTCTTGTTTTGTTTGGTTTGGTTTGCTTTCCCTTAACACAATCCATACAAAAATCAAACTCGGTAAAATCTAGATTCAATAGAATCTCATTTTTTACCAATCTTTGTAATCTTTTTTTAGATATATTACCAAAACTTTTATGCCACAAGATGTAGAGTTTTCATTTGTCATACTACGCTTAATTCCAATATTTTGATGAATATACATAATAGAAGTGGAGAAATTAACATCAAGTTTTAATTTATATAAACCATTTATAAGAATTTCCAGAACCAATAAAGGAATCGTCTTTATTAAATAAATTGAAACATCTATTTCCAATCTTAAAACTAAACCCATTAACATCAAGTTTCGATATAGAAACTAAATTTCTAGAAAGTGAAGGTACATAGAGAGTTTGTAATAGATCCAAATGATGTCTAGTATCTAAAACAAGACAATAAGTCCATATGCCTTCAATTGGGGCCTTCATTTGGTTCCCTATGAACAAAAAGTTCTCATTTGGGTTTATGCTCTGGATTGTAAGGAATCCCTGCATTACATTGGAAGCATGAGTAGTGGCACCGAAATCTAATCACCAAGTATTAGAAGGAACTTCAGATAAGTTTAATTCGAAACATACAAAAATATTAGATTTACCTTTCCTTTTGAACCAAGCTCTACGTTTCAGGCAATCTTTTTGATAATGTCCTTCCTTCTTATAGAAGTGACACTTATCTGCCCTATTTTCCTTCTTATCAACATTAATAACCTGTGCAACTTTAGCATGTCCATTTTTCTTAAATTTCTTGGATTTTGGTTTGAATACTTTACCAGCTCCTTGAACCACTAGGTTTACTGTATGAACTCCTTGTGGCTTTAGTCTCATTTCCTCTTGAGTAAACTTATTGACCAATTCATTAACATCCCATTTATCCTTAATAGTGTTATAATTAATTTGGAAAGATTCATACTTAGGAGGCAGTGAGTTCAAAATAAATTGTACCAAAAAGGAGTCTTCCACAGCCATACACAGGGTCTTAAGTCTTGTTGCAATATTAGTCATTTCAAGAACATGTTGCTGCATACTTTGCAACCCATCATTCTTCATGGTCGTGAGTTCAGCCATTAGTGTTCTTGTAAGTGACTTAATAGTGGAACGAAAATGCTCTCCCACAAGCTTAAGGTATTCTTTAGCCTCTATATTATCTGGAAGAGTAGACTTAATGTTGTTGGCAATTGTCATTCGCATGAAACTGAGGCATAATCTGTTAAATCTATATCACACTTTACGTTTTAACTTCTCAGCCTCACTGTTTGTACCAGTAATGCCGGCATGCTTTTCCTCTAATAGTGCCAAATCAAGATCCAAAAATATCTAAACGAAAATTGACTTGCTCACGCTATTCAGAGAAGTTTAAACCATTAAAGATAGTAACAGTAGAAACATGCGAATGTAGAGAAATGACTGCAAATACATAAATGTTCACTAAATTAACAAATTCAAATAATCATAAATATAAATATATATTGTAGGTTTCCTTTGGGCAAACACAACAATATACATATCATCATCATAATTAGAATGTCATCTAAACTTTATAAGGTAATTAAATAAATCTTACCAAATATACACAGTATCTTTAGATATATATACTATATTTGACAAAAGAATATTATATTTCCTACTTTATATTTATTAGTTATAGAATATTGATTTACCTTTGGATAAATCCTTAATTTCTAACAACTAATAAAATTTTATAACTTAAATAATAGCATTTTTTAAAATTCCATAAATTATATGACTATATATTGAAATTAATTTGGCCACTTTGGTGACTAACAAATTAATTTTATCTTTAATGTCATATAACTAAATAATTATAATATTTGTTCATATCCACTGTTTGGCCGAAACAATTTAATTAAATGACTAAACCAATTTAACTAAACAGTTCCTTAAGCCATATGAGATACATTCGGCCAAAAGATTGTAAAGCCAAAGGCAGAATCAATAAACATAAAACAGGGCCAAAGTTACATCATTATAAAACTATATCATGCGACCAGAACTTGAAGTCAGAAATATAATTTAATCAAACAATTCAAAATTGCCAATTAATCCATCATATGGCCAACCGAGAAGACATAATCCTTCAAAATACTATCTTTCAATTCCGCCAAAACATAAGGCAGAAACAAGTAAAAATTGTAGTTATAGGATATTGTACTTCTGAACATCGTATATCATCTTCAGATTTGCATAATTAATCATAATATATAAACAAATTATTTATTCAAAACACATGTTCTGATACCACATTTTTAGCAATAAATCTTTAAGGAGATATAATCAAATCATTATCATAATATCATCAATATTATAGGATCTTAAATAAATAATTCATTATGTATAAATTAAAACATAAACACTTGATGCAAAATTCATCTTAATAATAAAGAGAATTAAATAGCATTAACATTTGATTGACACTTGAGATCGAAATTGTTTATTTCCCTTAATCTCAACTTTATGTCGCAGACAAATTTGATGGAAAAATATACTGTAATGTTGGCATCCTAATTAGGTAGAGAGAGAACCAATTTATATAGAACTCTTTAAATATGATATTTCCATCAAATACTAAAATCAATAACTTAGATTAATTCCGTTATTAAATAGAAATCTAGACCAAATAGGAATATCAATCAATTGGGAAGTTAATATTAAATTGCCTAATTATGGTCCTTAATATCGGACCATATCTTACAATCTCATCCCAACTAGCTTTTGAAATGAGTTACACCAAGACTCATTTATTTAACAAACAATTTAAAAACATATAAAAGATAATGCATTAATTTATATGCAAATAAATTTCCTTTTTTATATTTTCATTGGGTGATAAGAATGTCTTTTTTTTTTAATAAAAAATCTCGACTTTGAAATCTTTATATAGTACATATATTTTATTTCTTAATAGGCCTATTCCGACCGAATAAGCTAAGAAAAAAAATACACCTTTTTATATTCTTTTTAAGTGGGTCACAATGTGTTCGTGAATTGTCTTCGACGATTAAACATAACCTAATAACCTCTCATATGTATTTTTTTTTTTTGTAATCCAAAAATTTATTGATAAAGTGAGGGGAAAAATTACCTTAGCAAAAAGTTAGGGTGATGAAAAAATTATTCTCTAAAACTACAAGGTCATATGTATATGTGTGTAATAAAAATTTATTATATGAAAAAAAAAAAACAATACTTAAATGAAATAAAACCTCATATGCTAACATGGAGAAAGACAATCTACCTGTAAAAATTGAAAAAAAAGAAAAACTGAATATTGATCTTTAAGTTTCTTTGTATTTCCGTTACATATTCTATACAAGAACTTTATATATAATGAGTTTTAATTCTGACTTATAAAGTGAGTAAAATTAGTAATCACTGAGATATAGATAAAAATTTTCTCAGTGCTTAAGAAGAATAAAACAATGAGGATACAGACTGAGACTATATGAATTAACTCCTTGCTTCTTCATAACCTTCTGCTTACCAATTTTATCTCTGCTCTCAAAGTTGCCAATCCATGGACATTAATGATATATCATAAGTTTGAGTTGGTTTTCTTTGAAAAGTCCTTCTATCTTTAATGGCTGATTTACTTGGTTCGTTAAACTGTCTATACTGATTGGGTCCTCTGCTCCATATTCTTCTCTTTAAGACCATTTGTATATGCATCCTCCTTTAAAGTTTCTAACCAGTATTTGATGCTCGTCACTGAGTATCTAACCTTTCGGTTGCACCATTGCAGTCCAGTGGAACAATTATAGTGGCATCGAGATGTGGTAGTGCCACTCCTGTACCACCTTCTGTGCTGAGCAGTGGTATTTTGCTGGCTGGTAAAAAGTGATCTTATATTGTGCCATTGGCTTTCTTATAGTACCTGTCACAGTTGTTGCCACAGATCTCTGAATCACTTTCCAACTTGTATTTATATTTAGGGGATAGGAATTTTGCTGGCTGGAGCATGTGGTACAGGAAGTGGGGCCAATGCTTCAGTGTAATGACCAAAAAACTTTCTTAAGTTAATTATTTACTTGTGTTGTAGGAGATGAAATACATTCAGTGTCTCTGCTACTCCAATCTTGATTTTGTTGTACTGCCTGCATTAATAATCAAACTCGCAAAATTTTAAACCAAATTTTTTGATCAGTCTTATGTGTGGCATCCTGGGACTCGTTCCTGAAACAGAACAAATAACAATGCTCTAAAACACAAGTTCAGAATTTAGTTTTCATAGTCTTTCATTGAATTGCATAAATATTGCTGATTTCACGATCTGACTACTCTTTGTTGCACGAGTAATAGAAATATCAGCATACTTCATGCTTTTCTTTTCTTTGTTTTTTGCAATAATAGTTATACTTCTCCTAAGCTCATTTCTTCTCAGAAAAATGGTGCAATTATATATGCTTGGCACAAGATCTATTAAATTTCCTGCCTCAATAGTTGTTCTAATGCTGCTACAATCCATATCTAACAGGAAAATTTGGGGCTGTTCTTGCTTCAATACCCTTGCCTATTGTGGCAGCTCTATACTGCGTCCTCTTCGCCTATGTGGGTATGTATCCCTTAACCAGATACATCTTAGTAAACGTGGCTGAAAACTATTCTGTGGTCAACCAATTATGAATTTGCTTCCGCTGGTCTTGGATTTCTTCAGTTATGTAACTTGAATAGCTTCAGGGCAAAAGTTCATTCTTGGATTTTCTCTCTTCCTGGACCTCTCAGTGCCACAATACTTCAATCAATATCTCTTAATTTCCGGACATGGCCCTGTTCACACTGGGGCCACCTGGGTGCGTACATTTTTAGTTGCAAACTCTTATTTCAGAAATTTCTTACATGATATAGGTAATAATTTTCAATATTTCTTAATATACTGTCAGTAGAAGTTCTAAATTTTCTCCTTGCTTGCAGTTCAACAACATAATGCAAGTGATTTTTTCATCTCCGGCAACAACAGCAATCAGAGTTGCATACTTCTTGGACTGTACACACAATATCTGTGACAACTCAACCCGGCGAGACGGTGGTAGGCACTGGTGGAGGAAGTTCCGAACCATTAATGAAGACACAAGAAGTGAAGAATTCTACTCCCTTCCTTGCAACCTCAACAGGTTCTTTCCTTCTTTCTGACACTGGAGCAGTAGCAATTCATTTGGAAACGAGGAAATGAATCTTGTATTGGGTATATTGAGATATTATTACAGGAATTTCTAATCGCTGTTTACGATTGTGGATTTCTTTAACAAAGCCTATAAATTTTTCCATTTTTAATTGTATCATTGAAATATTACAATTTTATTCCATATTGTAAATCATATATCTCTAATTATGATCTACTAGGTTTAAGTTAATTTCGTATCAACAAAGCTACTTCTACCTTATAGAATAAATACACCATAACCATAGTCTACAAACTTGAGATTTCAACTTCACAACAATTACACTAAGATACAGCTGATTTTAGCTTGTATCTCGTGAGCTTTGGTGCAATGTAAATTTTTTTGCCAGCTGATCAATAACTTGCTTAGTTGGCTTGTATCCTCATCAATAATTACCCCTACACGTCCGTCCATATAATGGCGTTATGTGCAAAATACTGTTCTCTGCAAACCGTTTAAACATACTTTTATTTGTCAAAAAAAAAAATTACTGATCTTTAATTAAAAATTACACGTAATTTTTTTTATATGTTTAAGATATTAAAAACATAGAAGATAATGTGTTAATATGCATGCTTATAAACAAGGGAATTTTATAGAAATGCCAAAAAAATGGGTTGTATTTTACCGACGCTCAAATTTTTTTTTTCAATTTTACCAAAACCAATTTTCTAAAATTACTACGGTATTGAAATCTCAAAATTACTCTAAAATATACCCAGAAGGTATATTTTCGGCATACATTCGGTATACTTTAGGGATATATTGGTTCAATTTTCATCAATAATAAAAAAAATAGAACAAGAAGAATTAATTATTAAAGAAGAAGAAGAAGAAGAAGAAGAATAAAATTCAATCAAAATTCAAAATATTACAAATTCTCAAACAAAACTGTTGGGTATACATTTAGAGATACCTTGGGTATATTTTTGGAAATTCCATGATAATACATTGAGTATATCTTAAGGATATTTTAGGGATACCCTGATTCAATCACACATAAAATCCAACAAAAAACGATTCAAAATATCACAAATTTTTAAACAAAACAGTTTGGTATACTTTAAAGATATCTTGGATATATATTTAGAAATTTCATGGAAATACCTTGGGTATACCTTAACTATTCTCAAAAAATTCCTCAATGGCAATTCTTTGGGTATACCTTTGGGAATTTCATATGAATATATTATGTATATCTTAGAGATACTTTGGTTATACATTGAGAATTCTCAAGGAATTTTCTAGAAAGAATTTTCAGGGTATTCCTTGAGAGTACCTTGGGAATACCTTTGCTATATTTTTGGAAATTCCACGAGAATATTTCTTATATACTTTGGGGATATTTTAGTAATTTTTACAAAAAAAAATAAAGAATAAAAAAAATCAAGAACAGCGACAAATCTTAATTAAAAAGAAATTAGTCAATTAAATGGATCACTTGAACATTGTTAAGAGAAAATGCATTGGTAGATAAAAAGAGAAAGAAAAAAATTAGATCACAGTCAATTAAAATTAAACACGCAGACAAATCGTTATTGTTGAATACCGATATCGTTACCGTCGAATACTATTTCAGCAACCGGACACCATTGCTGTTACAATTACAGTAGCTTTTTCTACCTATAAATACTGTTGCTATTGTGATATCTCATATAAGACAAGAGATTGAAGGAGAAAGATGAAAAGTCAACCAAAAATCGAAAGAAAATGAGCATAAAAGAAATTAATTTGAATAAAAAAGAGAAAAAAGAAAAAAGTCAATAATTTTGAAAAGAAAAATTAAAAATCGGCAAGTCACGAAAATTCTTCTACAGCCATTTTTTCACAGTGAGATCACATGAAGTCGGTGGGTTGTCTTCCTCATTAAACAGAACCTTATAAATAAAAGTGGGTTGCTACGAGACTAAGTCCTTTACTATTATGAGAGATGTGGACTGACTGTCATTTTTTCTTACCTAAAAATTTTGAATTTGAATATAATATGAACGCAAATAAAAAAAATTTCAAATTGAATATGAAAATTGTAGACATAAAAATTTGGAGGTCCAAAAATAAATTACACTTATAATTTTTTAGTAATTAATTTAATTATTAAATAAAAGATCCAATCAAATATTTTTATGTCAAATATACAATTGGATAAAATAAATAAATATATTTTTTAAATAATTTAAGTGTTCATAAATACATTTAATAAAATAAAAGAAATATGTTGTTTTCTTTTGTGGTTTAAATAACTATAAATACATCAACTAAAATTCTCTTATAAATAGATGAGCTCTATTCTTCATTGAAAAGACAAAAGAATTTAAGTCTAAGCTATCGAAACTCTGCAGTCAAAGTATTAAAGTAAAGTTTTGGCAGAATTCTTTTCAAACATCAAGAACGCTCCAAACCAAAGCATCAAAGTTTCTACGTCTTCAAATCAAGATTGCCGAAGACTTCAAAACGAATCTTCAAACAATGTCTACATTTATTGCAGATTCAACCTATATTGTTCACTAAAATCGAGAGAAAAATCTTTTATGTATTCGAGGTCAAGTTTCATATGCCCTTGAATCATTATCAAAGGGCAAAAGAATTAAAAAAATGTTCTAATTTCTACATCCATGGAAATTTTTTATTAGAGATTGCACTCCATTCCTTTTTATTCAATAAATCTAATTTTAATATTTTTTTCATTTTCTTCTTTGTTCTTAATTTCAGCACATGAAATTTGTACAAGCCAAATTCAAACTCAAGTTGAACATTCTGAAAGTTAGCAACAAAATTCCTTCATTAAAAAAAAAAAATTAACCCATGCAGGTGTGGAGATGAAATAGTATGAGTCTTTTCCAACTTAACTAGATGTCAAGTTCGAAATCTGAGTATGCAGCTATTTTAAAACTCATACTAAAGTGATTTGATGCCTTTAAGATCTAATCTCGTACAAGCATGATTAGTTTCAGTATGATTCTAATTGACTGATTGAGAATACATGTGGTCAGACAAAAAATAAAGTTTTTTGTTTGGGCAAACTAGAAAATTTTCTCAATATATTGCAGTCAATGTGATCATATTGATGCCTCCAAGCATCTCCACCTAATCCTTTTAAATAATTTTACGTAGTTAGTAAAAATATTTTAGGTGACCTTCAACATAAGATGGTCAGAAGTGAGAACAAATATTGACATAATATATATAAATGGATACTGCAAATTTTGAAATATATATATATAATTTTAATTTGCTATATATAGAGAAATTGATATTTGCTTTGGTTAGAAACTATCACATAATTTAGGTTTGAACTCCATCATCCTCTTTTCTCCCTTGATATCTACTTCATAAAAATATGCAACTATATGTTAATAAATATGAATAATGTTTTTCTTTTGTGATGTCATGCATTTTTGGATCTATCTGCAAATTTATCTATAAATTAGACTACTTTAATTATCTCATGCACATTACTCAAAAAAAAAAAAAAAACAGCATTTTCTTTCGCTTCTGTGATTGAAGAAAATGAAGGTATGTCATTTCACTATAAAATTTGAGAAAATTCGCAAGTAATCTTCATTTGAGAAAATCATAGAGTTTAACACATGATTGTTTGACTCGAATATGCAGCAAAAGATAGTGATTAAATTCTCCGCGTGTTGCGAGAAATGCCGGACTAAGGCCTTGAAGACAGCTTCGACGGCAAATGGTGAATAATTATTTTCCATTTTCATGCCTTTCAGGCAAAACAATCAGTTTATAGTTAATTACAGTCGACATAATTGAGCCTGATGTTGAATTTGCAGGTGTGATTTCGGTGGGACTTGAAGGAGATAACAAAGATAAGTTGGTGGTGGTGGGAGAAGGGGTGGATGCTGCCAGCTTG
>CATIWF010025217.1:0-15791 GCA_949630135.1 Balakata baccata
ACCCTAAGGTCAACAATTATTATTATTATTATTATTATTATTATTATTATTATTATTATTATTATTATTATTATTATTATTATTATCCACAAAAGTATTCTAGTACTCCCATATGTATAAATAATTTAAAATTTTTCATTATTTATTTATTTATTTTATTACATTTGATGGTCTAAAGCAAACTCATTAGTTGAGAATTTGAATTAAGAATCGATTCAGTCGAAATTGATCAAGTATTTTTGTTGTATAATAGAAAAATTTGAATTAGTAATCAAAGTTAGAGTCCTAGAATGGCAAACCTAGTCTTAAGACTATATATAGAAGGGATATTTCTTAGTTTATGGTCGTTAGGAAAATTATTTTTATGTTTATTGCAATTTTTGTAAGAATTCTAGATTTAGGGATATTTTTTATTTTATGGTCGTTAGGAAAATTATTTCCATGTCAGTGGCCATTTTGATAAAATTTCCAGATTTATGATAATAATTTATAAAATATTTCCAAATTCCAAATTTGTGGACGTTGCACTGAGGGAGAAAAAAATCTATGCGTCAAGTGGCATACAAAATGCTTATATTTTTTTTTAAAAAAAATTATTATTATTATTATTTTTATTTTTTTATTATTTTTTTTTCATGCGATTCTTGTTTTTTGATTTGTTTTTGCATGCATGCATGCAACCTATATTGCAAACCAGCTTCGGTGTGTTTTTTCTTTTAATTAATGTAGATTAACCTTTTACTGCATACTTGGTAATATTATATTTGTTAATTCTATTCATTTAATTTTTTTCATTAATTAGATTATCCCCTAATCTTTTACTGGATGCATGCTTGGTAATATTATATTTCTTAATTAATTTTATTCATTTATTTTTTTTGTTAATTAATTTTTTCTAGAGAATTAAAGACAAATAAGAATTTTTTAGGATATAATTAAGAGTTATTATATAAAATTCATAAATTTAAATCACTACGATATAAAATTTAATTATTAATTACTAGTTAATCATTAAAAAAAATTTATAAATTTAATTAAGAATTTGAGATCATTACATAAAATATTAATTGCATATAATATTTATGTAGATTTGATATAATAATTTCTCATAAATAAATGATAAAATATTATAAAAATAGTTATTATTATTATTATTATTATTATTATTATTATCATTTTTTATGATATTTTCACTAAAAAGGTTATTTACCTAATAAAAAGTTAACAACTAATGCATCACTTTGATACTAATTTTACATCATTATATATAAATACTTAATATTAAAATTTTATCAACACTAACATTCTGCTAAAAGATAATGTGAGGTTCATGTTCATCAACATTAACATTTTCTATTAAAAAAAACGCAGGTTTTCTGTGTATATATAAAAAAATATTAAAAAAACTAGTAATTTGTTATAACTTGACCACTCTAGGCCAGTGGAATCAGAAATGAAACTAGCACACTAGCCTATCTAGGCCACAGGAGACCACAAATTTGGATTTTTTTAAATACTGTACAGAAAATGGTCTTTTGTGTCTATTTTTTTATGTTAGATGTGTTTATTTAAAACAGACTTATAAGAATGAAACACATCTGAATAATGACCCGAATGAGTCTGTTAAGTAACAGATGCATATGATATGCTCATATGCATCGGTTTTGCATATAACAGACACATGAGATGGTAAAAAGTGCATTTAACCAAAGTCAAATGCGTATGTTTATGTAGAACATACACATCTGACCAAGGTGCGTCTGTTCTGAAGTAAACAGACACATCTAACCTTCATAAGGGTCTGTTATCATTTATAACAGACTTATCTGGTTTTTTTATATATATATAATTACAAAAACTTGTGTACCCATAATCAATAAATGAACCTACAAAAGCCTCAAATACATCACATGCCATTATAGGCTTCTTCCAATATCTCAATTCATAAGCGTACTAAACAATTCACAAACTCAAAGTTCATGTTCCATCACTTATTACAACTTCAACACATGTCATTATAGACTTCTTCTAACAACTCAATTCACAAGCATAATAACAAATCACAAACTCAAAATTCATATTCCATATATTCATCATAACTTCAACTCAAGCCATTATAGGCTTCTACCAACAACTCATCCCATAATCATATTATAGTTATTTATACAAAACAATTCATAAACTCAAAATCTATCTGCTCATTATTTGCATCGCAATGGAACAACTTAAATTGCAATTAAAAATAATTATACTTAGCGCAATTTTACAAATTTAAATATCAAAGTATCATTGTATAACATATAAAATAATTATTCTAATCTACTTACACTCACTTGTAAAAAAATCTGACCATATTTTTTGAATCTGATCTATTTGCGCCAGAGTATATGAATTGGTTTGGAAAGTTTACAAAAAAAATTAAACACAGTTGGAATTATGAATATATAATTACATATGATAGCTTGCTGGCCATTATATATATATATATATATATATATATATATATATATATATATATATACTTGAAAATTTAAATTGCATAGCTAGTATTAGAAATAAAAGATACCTTAGCTAATGTCATCTTTATGCTATAATGGGTCACTATGTTGTATATATATCTTATAACATAGTACATATATCTCATAATCTTATTATAGTTATTTATGCAAAACAATTGAAAATCCATATGCTCATTATTTGCATCGCAATGGAACAACTCAAATTACAATTAAAAATAATTGTACTTAGTACAATTTTACAAATTTAAATCTAAGTATCATTGTATAACATATAGAAAAATTATTCTAATCTACTTACACTCACTTGCAAAAAAATCTGACCATATTTCTTGAATTTGATCTATTTGGCTAGAGTATATGAATTGGTTTGGAAAGTCTACAAAAAAAAAAAATTAAACACATAATTGAAATTATGAATATATAATTACATATAATAGCTTGCTAGCCATTATATATATATATATACTTGAAATTTTAAATTGCATAGCTATTAGAAATAAAAAATACCTTAGCTAATGTCGTATTTGTGCTAATATGGGTCACTATGTTGTACATATATCTCATAACATAATATCCACATTAAAAACCTCCCTCTTGTATTGGACACTAAGAAAAAATGTCAAAAAAATAATCAAAATATTATTCAATTATATTTCTAAAAAAATTGCCATATTAATAAGATATAAGAAAATTAAAATTATTACCTCAATATGATTTCGAGTTGGTGTCATTCCTACACCTTTCCCACCATCAAAACCGTATAGTCTATATACCCTAGAGAATGAATTTCTATCAAAATTAACATGCCCTTAATATAATTAAAAATATTTAAGCTATTAGAGTAAATATTATAACTTATATGTTGAGGGGTTCTTTCACACATCCAATTTTTCTCTTCAGATTGTCAAGAAGATCCATAAAAAATATATCACCTCATGCATAGCAAAAAATAATCAATATCCAATGTTGATTGTAGACATACATATATATTTTAACTAATAAAAATATCAGAATGAAATGCTAAATCAAATATAGATAAAGGCGAATGTTTTCTTACTCATCAATATGGCAGAAAAATGAAATTTTTATCTTCTTGTTCTTTCAAAGCTAGCCTCATGTAATTTTGCATCGATTGAGTATCCTTAGTATTCATTATTCGTAGAAAACTTGGGCAGAGGAATCCAATTGGTGTAGATGATTGCACACATAGCTTATAAAGGTACATTAATCCATGATTCACCAATTCGACCTAAGTCAATACTACATTTGAATATAGCAATTTAATCTTATAAACACTAAAAATATATTCTATAATCTTACAACATAAAAACTTTAATGATGGAGAAATTGAGCCAATCTAGGAAGAAAAGTTGGGAGATGTCTTCTCGTTCGATTAAGACTTTATTGTCAACATTTGGTGGATACCAAAATAATTTTTTCAGAAGAAAAAATTTGACCATTTTCTCAATTTTCCATTCCAAAGCCAAGTCATGCAAGTCGAGCATACGACCAATGAAACTTGTTAGAACTTTCTCATTAACAAAAGGTGGAGGTGGCTTCATAGCTGATTATTTGGTAAAACCACTACCTTGCGCCTTTTTTGATGCTTGAATTACATTTTCCTTTCAATTAATAATATATTATTATGAATGTTATGGCATAAATGAAAATTAAGTGGATGTGTTATTTGCATTAAAAGATTAGTGAATGATAGAGAAATATTAATTGATACCCCTCCAAGAATGACAAGATGTCGTGGCTATTGAACAAAATTTCCTTATGTCTGGCCCACTGTATAGAACTCACCTACAGGCACAAGAAGCGGTTGTGATACATATTTCAGATATGGAAAATCCACATATACTCTACAGTGATCGGGGGCCATTGGAACTGTGTGCAACAATCCACTAGTTGCATGAATCGTGCCCTTCACCATTATGATCTTCTCCCTCTTATGATAAATTGCAAATTGGCACGTTTGAGGTAGTGTCTTTATAATAATAATAAAAAAAAAGCAACATTAGCTACTATTAGGGCTTAATCTGAGTGTAAATATGAGTGTATATTATGCAAGTATGAGTATACATCGTAAGTATAACAGGAAATTAATAAAATTCATAAGTTACCTATGCATCTCGCATTGGAAATAATGGGTCAATAGAATGATAGCTGCTCAAAATGGGGCGACCTTGTGAAAGACCCATATCCACCTCCATCTCAGGTAGAAATTGAGAGGATCTGCTGTTAGGTCCCTACTGCATAAACTTCTCTTGTTGTGCCTACAGTTGAGACTGAAATTTAGACTAAAGTTGAGACTTTACTTGAGAAGTCACTTGCTCTCTCATTTGGGAAGCCACTTCCTCCCTCACTTGAGAAGCAATTTCCTCCCTCACTTGAGAAGCAACTTCCTCCCTTAATTCATTCCTCACTTCATTCTTTATTTCTTCAATTGATATGGAGGTAGATTGTTTCCTCCTACTTTGTTTACTAAAAAAACTGGAGATAGTCACCCCAGTTCCTACACCATGAACAATGCCAACATGTTTGGGTTTGCCAAGCGCACGTGTTAGGACTTGACCCTTTGGAACCCAAATCCCCTTATTTACTTCTTCCCATATGGACTCTTGTTAAACATATATATTCATCAAAAATAAAATAAAAAAGCCATAACCAAATATATATATATATATATAAGCAATTTTTATATTAAAAAATATATAATTAATTGAACATAAATAAACATCAATATAATCAATAAGTAAAACCAGATAAATTAAATAAAAAAGTCATTAGCAAAATATTACATACTATTTTTTTGCCACCTCTCTTGTCTCTTCGACTGGTATTATATAATTTCCTTCTTTCTTTCGTGCTCTAGCTCTAACATAATTGAGACTCCGATCATATAATGAGGTGGCATCTGATTACATCGTCGATGATGAGGAGAAAGAAGCAATAGGATCTTCAACCGGCCGTTGAAGTCTACTACCAGCATAACCCTTGCGACTCAAATAATGAGGATGGACATCATTTGCTTTTTTTGCTTTAGCTATAACCCTGATTTGTTGTTAACAAAAACATAAGTCATGAAGCAATTAGTATCATTCTAATATCTTAATATATTTCTACCAAAATAATTAAAATATTAATGGTTTTAGTCACTAATGATTCTACTATACATAGAGAAACTTGTAGATTTTAACAAAAGGTACCTCAAATGCTTCGTTTTGATGCATCAATTTGAACTCTGCCCATACCTGAGGTTTCAAATATTCATATTTTCCCAATGGTGATAACTGGTGGGGATTACCAACTATCTTAATGTATTTTTTGACAATGCGGTGATTGAAATCTTTCCACCGCCTTTCCGCACTTTTCAAAAAAAATTTCTTCATTTCTAGAGTATCTGGAACAATGAACACTTCCTGCAAACCAGTATTTTAGTGTCATTAGTTCCAATTACAAATTACATAATAGACAGACTACATTTTACTTTAATAACGTTATTATACTAAGTCTAATGTTTTTAGAGGACATTTAGCTTAATATCCTCCCATATCATGTTTTTAAGACCCTTTTCAACTTTATTCCACATTGGATGCGTTATCTTCACTTTAAAATGTGCTACCATACCAAGATATGATCTAAATATGTTTGCATTTTTTCCAAGTAGGTTACCATCCTCATCAAACTCTATTGTCTTTTTTTCTTCCCCTTTCTTCAACAATTTCTTGCATTTTGTACCTCCCCTCTCCTTCCTCTTGCTATTGGGATGAGCGTCATCTTTTGAAGACATAACACAAGTATAACAAGTAAGCAATTTATTTGGGGATTTAAAAGCAAGTAATTATAACAAAGTAACATGTTATTATAAAGCAATTTAAAAGCAATATCATTACCATAAATAAATAAACATACCACAGAAAAATTTAAATCAATTATTGGGGATTTTTTATCCATAAGTCTTCGGTATGATCATAACACATGTAATTTGTATCATCACTAACTAGTATAGACATCCTAATGGAAAATAGGGAGTCTCATTGAACTAATCATACTCTTCCTCATCTATTACGTCGTCAACACCAACAATACGTCTTTTACTTTGAAGAATAATAGACCACTTGTTATCACTCCGATCAACAATGTAGAATACTTGTTTGGTCTATGAAGCGAGAATGAATGGATCGTTTTCATAACCCAATCAACCAACGTGAATCCATACTCATCCACCTGAACACCGTGTCGATTTTCAACTCATATACACAGGAAGAGAGGAATACTGAATTTCTTATAGTCTAGCTCCCATATGCCTTCAATTACACTATATTACGACATTGTAGCATCAATTGGCCTTGTGTCTTTAGCACTAGTGAATTCTCTTGATGTAGCCACCAAAGTAATTCTGGTATTTTGCATCGTGCTTTTGTCATCCTAACATTTAGTATAGCATGTATTTCCGTTGATGTCATGCCCTTCATAAGACCGTACACATAACCCTGGACCATTTGCTAACCATTTTATAGTATCAATTACTTCATTTGGCACCTTTGACAACTGACGCATCACTCAGTCTTTAAACCATCCAATAATAAATTATTATGTTCATTTGTCAACCATATTTCACCTTTTGAAGGATTCAAATGTCTTAAAATGGCCATATGCTCTTCCAAGTATGGATGAACCTCAGTGAGGTGGTGCAACACAACGAGGTGTGCTTTGTCACACATTTGACCACCAGGTAGTACGACTTTAAATCTAATCATTTCTTTACCTCTGAGCCTTCCCTCGTGACGAGTTTTAGGAATTCTATTTGGTTCAACACCTGCTAAGTAGTCGGTGCAAAATTCAATACGCTCCTCAACTGAGTAACCTTCAATTATACTGCCTTCAGGCCGATACTAGTTCCTCACTTAACCTTTTAAGATACCCATGAATCTCTTAAAATGGTACATGTACCTCAAATACATCAGACCACACAATTTAATCTCTCTCACAAGATGAATATCCAAATGCACCATTATATCAAAAAATGAAGGTGGAAAATACATTTCGAATTGGCATAAGGTAACAACCACATTAGTTTGTAACTCATCCAAAGTTTCAGGATCAACTACCTTAGAACATATTGCATTGAAGAAAAAACAATCTTGTTATAACATTTTTTATATGATTTGGTAGAATGCCTTAGATTGCAATCAATAGGAATTGTTGCCTCAAAACATGACAATCATGAGATTTCATACCTACCAACCTCAAATCTTTCATCGATACAATTCTTTTTATGTTTGATACATATCCATATGGAATCTTAACACTAAATAAACACTCACAAAAGCTAATCTTCTCCTTTCTAGACAGTGTATAATAGGCCGGAGGAAGATATGTCCGCTTCTCCTTATCTTACAGTGCTAACTCCTTCTGTATGCCCATTTCGAACATGTCCTTTCTAATCTTTATACCATCTTCTATTTTTCCCGATATAATCAACAGTGTCCCTATTACAGCATCACAAACATTTTTCTCCACATGCATAACATCAATATAATGTCGAACCAGCAAATGTTCCTAATATGGAAGATCCCATAAAACATATCTTTTATTCCACAGGCCTTTTTGAACATTCTGATAAGGTTTGCCAAATATATTTTCAATTTTTTTAACCCATTCATATACCTAATTTCCAGCTAAAGGAAATGCAGCTGCTCGTATCTCAGTTTGTCCATTGAAAGGCTTTTTTTTTCCTTATGGTATGGATGGTTAGCAGGCAGAAAAGTTCAATGACTCATGTACACATTTTTCTTAAAAAGATTTAAGTGTTGGTCCATTGTGTTGTCTTCAAAAATCAGACACACTTTTGCACCTTTCACAATGTACCCAGGCAAGTTACTATAAGCCGAAAAATCATTTATAGTGCAAAATATCATGGCATGTAAGGTAAACATGCTTTTTGTATATGCATCATACATTAGCACACCTTCATCCCATAACAATTTCAAATCATTAATGAGTGGTTCATGGTAAACATCAATGTCATTTCCTGGTTGTTTAGGCCCTAATATCAGAATTGACAACATTATATACTTGCGCTTCATAGTCAGCCAAGAAGGCATATTATATACCACGAGTAGGATTGGCCATGTGCTATGTTGACTGCTCAGTGTGTTTATTCCATCAATGCAAAGTTTGAGCCTCAAATTTCTAACTTCACCAACAAATTTAAGGAATGTAGAATCAATTATTCTCCACTGCGGAGAATCTACAAGATGCCTGAGTTTTCCATCTTGTTTCCTACCTTCTGCATGCCACCTCATATTCTTTGCATCTTTTGCATTTGTAAACAATCATTTAAATCTTGGTATTGTAGGCAAATACTATAATACCTTAGCTAAAGGCCTTTTCTTACCCTCAGAAGATACTTTCGCATGCTTGTAGTGCAATGCTCTATATCTAAGACACTCATGCAAATCCTTATACTCATTTTGATATAATACACAGTCATTCAAACATGCATGTATTTTTTTATAATCTATATCCATGGAACATAACATTTTCTCAGCCTCATAGGTTGATGTAGGAAGCTCATTTCCCTCTGGAAGCATCTCTTGTAAAAGTTTTAATAACGCCATAAAACTTTTATTGCTCTATCTATTTTAGCTATCATATTGCATAGTTTCAAGACACAGACAACTTTGTGAACTTAATACAACTTGGATACAAAGCCTTCTCAGCATCACAACACAATTTCTCAAGGTCTTCCAGCTTTTTTATAAAATTCTTCGTATCACGTATCATGTCATCCAACTAATCATTCTCTAACTCATTATCTTCATCGTCAAGGTAATTTTCTCCCTGACTTTCAATATTAGAACTTGTCCAAGCAATTATACTCTCACCATGCCATATCCATCGTGTGTAACCTCCCTCAAAACCACGCCATATTATATGAGTTTTCATAATTTGAACATCACTATATGTTCTTATATTCATACAGTCAACACATAGACACGTAATCATTGATTCCATCTTCCTCATATAATTTTCTACCGCAGTTCTAATAAATCCATCAACTTCATTCACAAATTCAACCGTATTCCGTCTATCATACATCCAACTTCAATCTATATCTAACCATATAAAGAAACAAATTTTAAAAATAACGTACTATGCTTCCAATCATGATAAAAATTGGTTTTTTGGATCCTTATCGCTCTAACATAACTCATCCTTAAATGTCAAATATCACTAGTGAACGCATATCCAATTTCTGATTCTAAGAAAAATCTAGCAGCATTTCCCCTCAGTTCTCCAAGTACACAACGTAAATAGAATGATCCATTCATATATGTATCCAGAGAACATTAGGGAAATTATACCAAGATTTTCCTTTGAACCAAAAACCATTTATGCATCCACATCCTAAGTGATATTTGATGTTTAAGAACAATCCAAAACTGGGGACTATTCAAGACTTACTCCTAATGAATGAATCTTGAATAGGTATCTAGGCTTAGTAATCAAAAGTTCAATAAATACAAGTGAAATCAATTAATTTTACTTAGTCTATCAATTAATTTTGCTTTGTTCATTTACGTTTTTCATCAAACATCTTGAAAGCATAAAGTAAGCTAACCATATTTTGATTACGATCTCCTAATTATTTTTAATTAAAATTAATTTTATTAACTATTTTTTCATTAAGTATCTTTTTATCAACATTATTCATTTTAAATTCGAAATCAAATTTGCATACTTAATAAAATTTGACTTAGTCTATCAATTAATTTTGTTTTGTTCATTTAGGTTTTTCATCAAACACCATGAAAGCATAAAGTAAGCTCACCATATTTTGATTACAATCTCCTAATTATTTTTTATTAAAATTAATTTTGTTAACTATTTTTTCTTCAAGTATCTTTTTATCAACATTATTCATTTTAAACTCAAAAATAAATTTTCCATAATTAATAAAATTTTACTTAGTCTCTCAGTTAATTTTGCTTTATTCATTTGGGTTTTTCATCAAACACCTTGAAGACATAAAGTAAGCTAACCATGTTTTGATTACAATCTCCTAATTATTTTTAATTAAAATTAATTTTTTTAACTATTTTTTTTTCAAGTATCTATTTATAAAATTATTCATTTAAAATTTGAAAATCAAATTTTCACGCTTAATAAAATTTTACTTAGTCTATCAATTAATTTTGTTTTGTTCATTTAGATTTTTCATCAAACATCCTGAAATGCATAAACTAACCATATTTTGATTACGGTTTTTCATCGTACTTAATAACAATACATATCTTAATTTCATTTAGGTTTTTCATCAAACACCTTAAAGACAACATAACTCTTTTATTAATCTTAATTAGTTTCATTTAGGTTTTCACTAAGGATTTTTATCAAACACCATGAAGGCAATATACCTATACTAACAAATTTTAATATTTTCATCTCAAATAAAGTTAGCCATCCATCCAATAGAAAAAAAAAACTCAAAATTCCATCAATATATAAATCCATCAAAATATATCAATTCCATTATCTCTAACATTTCCTAATTATCATTTTTGGCATTTTAATGGTTAAAGTGAAAAAAAAAAAAAAAGAAACTAACATTAACCAAGGGAAAGCTAGAACGGTGGAAAAGAGTGAGAAAACTTCGAACAATGCCAAAAGGAGGTGCTCCAATACGAACCACAAGCTTTTGAGACTAGAAAAAAAACAATGAAAGAATGAGATAAGGGACTCAAAACGGGTGAAAAAAAACATACCTTATTGGCACCAGTGTCACATATAGAAGGTTCTGAAGGACCCAACTGAACTTAAATGCTTGAGAAAAGAGGAAGATGAAGATGTAGATGGAAATAGAAGTTTAAGAGAAGAAAAATGAGAGAAAAAAACTTCACTTGGGCAATAATGGTGGTGTTAGTGCACGGAGGAAGAAGAAGAAGAAAGGGCTTAAAAAATAAGGCAGGGTCTTATGCATTTGTTCTATAAAGGACATACATATCAGACCCCTAAAATAGCATTGTCCCATAGAAGCATCTGAGGCTAATATTTTTGAAAATGTTTTTTCAATTTATTCCAAATATTTAACATATGAATGAATCAACTCAAAAATTTAATAAGTTAAATTTTAAATATCAAAAGAAGGCATAAATTAATTCTTTATTTTCATTAGAAAATCTAACAAAAAATATAAATTTATTCTTGTATACAAAAAATATACATATAATTAAAATGCTATAAAAATAAATATATAAAAAATTAAATAAAAAATTGAGTTCGTGCGTCTATTCCTTATAAAACATACGCATCCGACTTTTACAAAAACTTAAAAAACTGAAATTTAAAATTGAGTATGACACGTCTGTTCTACAAAATAGAAGTATCAGCTCAATTTGATGTGTCTGTTCCATAAAACACTTAAAAACAACTTCGTAATATTATTGAGGTATATATTTAAGATTTTGATGTTTTCCTTTTAAAAGATGTGACTTGACTAAGCCTACCATTAATTACATTCCATATTTTCTGTCGTATCTTTTATTTTTATTCTTATTTATCTATTTATTTATGGCTACTTTTAATACAAGAATTGGAAAATGCTAGAACAAAAGCTAAAAGCCTCACAACACTTGAGTTTTTCTTCTTCTTCAAACATAAAAGAAAAAAGTTTTCCATTCTATACAAAGGGACCATTGAATGAATAATCACTTGAATCCAAGATTCACCACTATAGAAAGGGCCATGATTAAGCCCCAGCTAAGTGTTAGAGATGTGCCCAAAAGGCAATCGCCTTTGGCATTTAGTGTACACATTCATAAAGACATTCTTTCATTATATCAGTATTTATTTGAATATGAATTGATATAGATCTTAAACTGATTAACAAAAGTCCATGATATGAAATATAGCATGAAGGAAATCATGATGAGATCATGATAATAAGATTACTATCATGTGTAATTATGTTAGTATTTAAATTATCCCTAGTCATAGGATTAACAAGATGGGACATTGTTGATCCAGATAGACTAACACATGTTAAACTCCTTGATTGGATCAAGCAATAGATCTCATAAGCTGTGAATATAAGATGTTCAAAATTAACATTTGGATGCTTGCTAAGAGTAGTCAAATACATTGGATGACCTGCTATGAGATGATCATATGGATTATCTATTCAAATGTCAACAATAGTCTCATCATAGCAATGGGACAAGTATCCTTAGACTTGAGGTACTCAAGGATATCTTGGATACTGATTTTGTGCTTTGACTCTATTCCTTGATGCCTTATAGAGGTCGCTCATAAGGTGGTGATTGGATATAGCTTAAGATATTCAAAGGTAATTAGGTAGCCAATAGAGGATTCATCGCTCTTGACAGAGGGAGAGTATACCTACGGCCTCTTGTCAAGATCATTACTCTAGAATCTCTAGCCATAGTGGAAATGTCCTGAAGATGGTCTTTAGTGACATGTCTAATAGCTAATATCACTTGGGCTAGATGTGACGTAGTCAATCTAGCAGGAGCTGACACATAGTACATGCTCTGAACTGAGTAGGGTATAGGATGGTAAAAAGACAAATTGCACATATTATTGTTTATAGAAAGGTTCGTAGCCAAACCACCGACTTTTCGGTCAATTGGGGGTCATGATGTGTTGCTAAATACCGTTCATGACTTACTTAAATTATTTAATAATTTAAATGGCCAACATAACCAGGAACCTAATGGGCCACATGCTTTGGAGATGTGAAGATTGAGTAAAATGGCTTTAGATGAGATCTAAAATTTGAGAAAATTATTTCAAGTCAAATCGCGAGAAAAAATCACTCGGGAGAGTCGATGGGCCTGTGCAGGCCCATGCGGTCCCATTGGCCTGCCCAGTAGGCCTAGACGGGCTACTGCGAGCGCTAATAAATTGGCAAATTGGCCATTTTATTGCTATGACTCTTCATTTTTCTTCTTTGTTCAATTTGGATCTAGTTTTCTAATTTTTTTTGGATCTAAAAGACCCAAAAAGACAAAAAATAGATAAGGAAAAATTTTTGGGAAGAGAAAAATTTTTGGAGATAACAAGAAAAATTAAAGAGTTTTATTTTTCCTCTCAAAGGAATATATACCATTGCTAGCACTTTGAGATATATTCAAGTCATCTCCCTAGTGGTTTCATCCTCTCATCTTCGCATGAATATTGTTAGAGACAATCCAAGATTTGATTGTTATGATTTGCTACAACCCAACAATGTGATAAGTTAGAAAAAAATCAAGAAATTATAAAGGTATAATTTCTGAATTTTCCTTAATTAAATTAGTTTTAATTGACATAAGTAGAATCATTTGATTCGAGTTTTGAAAAAAAAATTTTCCACTGTATAATATGTATATGATACATGCTCAAAATCCAATATTGGTATTAGAGTCCCCTTGTACCCATTAAAATTAATTTTAATTTAAGATGCAATTGGATTGCATAGTTTTGATGATTTTGGATCTTTTGGTTCGTAAAATTGAAATTAATTAGTAGAATTTATTTTACATATTTTTCTTACTATAATCTGATCATGAGATGATTGAGGATGATTATATTGATTGAAAAATGGTTTGAATATGATTGAAATAATTATTTTCGAATTTATTACTATATTGCTAAAAATTGCATTGTTGATGAATATATGATGTTTGGAATAATTGTTGAGGCTGTTCATATTTTTTTTTATAATTTGATTATGGAAAACATATTTAGACATATTGAGAATGTGTTTAAGTTTCTGAAAGTGTTCAATAATTTAATTAATTTTTTAAGCAAATACCGAAAGGGGTCTGTTAAGGGTACCCAACAGGACTATTTTGTTTGATTTTTTTTTTGTATGTAAATATTTTATTTCCAGC
Organism: Balakata baccata; assembly: GCA_949630135.1. Classification (NCBI taxonomy): domain Eukaryota; kingdom Viridiplantae; phylum Streptophyta; class Magnoliopsida; order Malpighiales; family Euphorbiaceae; genus Balakata; species Balakata baccata. Next base: position 14,426 of record CATIWF010025217.1, read on the forward strand.
ACTTTAAAATATTTTTTATATGATTAAAAATATGTTATTTTTATTTCATATGCATGCCAAAATCAATTTTTCCGAATTTAAATTTCCAAATTAATTCTAGACTGTAAATGGGTCATTTTAAGTGTCTTATGTGTTGGTTCGTTTGTCTTGATAATTTTGGCTAGTGCAAAATTTTTTTGATGGACTTGAATTGACATAAAGATGCTTAGAGTGTGGATTTGAGGTTTTGGAATTTTTGGAATTTTTGGGAAATTAATTTTGAATTAATTTAAGTTGGGCAAATGACATATCTAGCATGACTAGAAAGTGGCATGTATGTTAAAATTAAATTGTTTAATTTTTGACATCATAATAATTTTATTTTAAGGTGAATCAATTTTGAATTAATTCTAGAAATATGGAATTTAATTTAATTTGATTAATCATTAAATTCCATATTAAATGACATACAAACTTAAATTGACCGAAACAACAAAAGTAGACAATTTCGTTAAGTGTTGAATCAACTTTCAAATTTGCAATCCAAAATCATCACTACCTATTTTATTTTAATTTTATGCATTAGAGAATGTATGCTACGGGTGTATGGAAAGGTATAATGGATGATTATGGACTTAGACCGAATGTGATTGAGCATGCATGAATTTTATTTCATGGTAAATAGGACTTGCGTGTCCCTGCCTACCTCTTCTTTTTCATGTATTTCTTTTCTCATCTTACTCTCCTCAAATGTAAATTGAGATTTTCTATTTTTGAAATACGTAATTAGATTACATAGGATTATGATAGAATGGAGATGTAAAGGAGCAAGTATAACACCCTCAACTTTTTCACATGTATTATGACATGCATTACATTTGGACATATTCAATTTATATATGTCATTCATATGAAACACATGCATATAAAGGGATTTTAGCTAGAATGTGTTCACGAGATAGATTTGACACGAGTCGGTTTATCGCAATAGAAATAAATCGTACGTGTCTAGTTATAATTTAAATAAGGACACAAGATAATGAAAATGAAATTAAATAAAAAGATTAAATTTGAAACAAATGAAATTTGGCATAGTGAAATTAATTAAAGTAGACAATTTGACTAGATAGTATTTTTGGCACTAGGTACATGAAAATATGTAGAGAAAATAATAATAATAATAATAATAATAATAATCATTTATTATTTATTTATTTAAATTTTTTTAAATAAATCAGAAAAGTAAAAAAAAAAAACAAATGAAAATTTGAATGGGACAAAGTTGGCTAAGTTAAGTCAAATTAGGCAGCTTCATTCACCCGATTGTTTCTGTTCTTCTTCTCTCCATTTTCTTCAGTTCTCCTTCAAAAGCTCCAGCCAAAAATTA
>CATIWF010025222.1:0-38091 GCA_949630135.1 Balakata baccata
GGAGAAGAAAAATTTTTGGAGACAACAAGAAAATTAAAGAGTTTAATTTTCTTCTCATATGAACATACACCATTGCTAGCAATTTGAGGTATGTTCAAGCCATCTCCCTAGTGGTTTCATCCTCTCATCTTTGCGTGGATATTGTTAGAGACAATCCTAGATTGGATTGTTGTGGTTTGCTACAACCCAACAAGGTGAGAAGTTGATGAAAAATCAAGAAATTATAAAGGTATAAATTTTGAATTTTCTTTGGTTAAATTAGTTTTAATTGGCACATGAAAATCCTTTGATTCGGGTTTTGAAAATTTTAATTTTCCGCTGCATTATATGTATGTGATACATAACAAAACCCTTCAGCACACACATATGTATTGATATGCAGGGCCTAAGGAATAGTAGGCAATTCAGCAAGGGAGAGTCAAACTTGCGCATTGGAAATGGAGCAAAAGTTGTTGCATTAGCTAAAGGAACTTATTTATTGACCCTCGCTCACAGGATTATATTAGAATTAGATAATTGCTTTTATGTTCCTATTTTGACAAAGAATATTATTTCTATTTTTGCTTTGAATAGAAATTGTATTCATTTAACATTTGGTAATAATAGTTGTTTAATAATGTTGAATGGTATTCTTTATGCATCTGGTACATTATGCAATGGGATTTTACATATTAGATATGACAAGTCCAATTTTTAATATCAATGACAATAATAAAAGATTAAAACAAGATAGTGTGAAATCATCTTATCTATGGTATTGCTACATTGGCCATAATAATGAGAGGCACATGACTAAGCTATATAAGGAAGGTACCTTCAGGTCATTTGATTATGAATCATATGACATATGTGAATCTTTTTTGTTAAGCAAGATAACAAAATTACCTTTTAGTGGAAAGGGTGAACGTGCCAAATAACAATTGGAACTAATACATTTAGATGTGAGCCAATGTTTATGCATGCCAGACATGGTTTTATCTACTTCGTTACCTTTATCGATGATTATTTATGATATGGGTATAGTGTGAAATCATCTTATCTATGGCATTGTTGGCTTGGCTATAATAATGAGAGGCACATGACTAAGCTACACAAGGAAGTAGCTTCAGGTCATTTGATTATGAATCATATGACATATGTGAATCTTTCTTGTTAAGCAAGATGACAAAATTACCTTTTGGTGGAAAGGGTGAACGTGCCAAATAACAATTGGAACTAATACATTCAGATGTATGTGGGCCAATGTTTGTGCGTGCCAGACGCGGTTTTATCTACTTCGTTACCTTTATCGATGATTATTTATGATATGGGTACTTGTATCTTATGAGATACAAATCTGAAACATTTGAAAAGTTCAAAGAATTCATAAATGAAGTGGAGAAATAAGTTAGCAAGAGTATTAAAACACTTAGATCGAATTGAGGTGGTGAATACTTAGGCTAAGAGTTTCAAGATTATCTTAGGGATATGGGGATATTATTCTAGTGGACTCCGCCTTACACACCATAACACAATGGTGTGGCTGAAAGGAGAAACTAAATTTTGTTGGACATGGTGAGGTCTATGATGGGTTTAGCAAGTCTACCCAAATCCTTTTCACACCATGTACTTGAGACTGCTTTTATGCTTTAAACAAAGTCCCATCAAAGACAATTAATGTTACTCCATATGAGATGTGGACTAAAAAGAAACCCTCACTTTCACATATGAAAGTATATGATTGTCTGAGTTATATGAAGTGGATTATGTTAGATAAACTCGATGCTAAATATGACATGTAATGCCCACTAATTAGGGTCTAGTTAGAATAAGTGTGTGAGTGATATATATTGAAACTATATGAAAGATATTGAAAATAAAATTGAATAAATGACTAAATTAGAAACTAAAATAAATTGAATTGATTAATATCGTTAATTTTATTAGAAAGGACCACATGATTAAATTGCATTTCAGTAAAGACTAGCGAGACTACATTCATGTAAAAATGTGGAAATAATAATAAATAATAAATAAATAAGTTTAAAAAAATAAGAAAAGAATAAAAAGAAAAAAGAATATATATATATATATATATAAATTGACAGCCCACAAAATTAAAAAAAGAAGAAGAAGAAGAAGAATTGGACGGGAAATTGAGGATTAAGGCGGTGGAGTGATTTTGCTTTCATATAAATTGGTGTTTCTACATTCTTCTCTCAAACTATCTCCATTCTTCTTCCTCCTCTCATCCAATAGCCTCTTTTCTTCATCCTTTTCCTCAAGATTCACAGCAAAATCGCTCCAAATTAATTTATTCTTGGTAAGTAATCATCTCTCTTTTTTTAAGTGTTCATTAGAATTGACTAGGTATGTGTATAGGTAATGATTTGCACCACGATTTTGATGACTATAAATTCTGATTTTGAAGAAGTTCCAAACATAAAACTTATAGATTTATATCCAAGGTTTATTAAATAATTTTGCAAAATTTGGTCTATAGAAAGAGATATATGTGATTGATTGAGATTGGTTCTAAAAAAGTATCAATGGGATACCCTACAGTGGTTGGTTATTTTGATCATTTTAAGGGTCGAATTAATGGAAGTTCAAATATAAAAGCTGTAGATATATATTTGTTCTAGTTGTCTACCAAATTTTGTTTAAAGCTCTGCTATGTAGGCTGAGTTATAGTAAATTGAATCATGGTTGTTCCTTTGATTAAGTTGCTTCTAGTACCTGTGTAACTCCAGTAATTTTGTCTTTATTTTTGAGCTATTTATAGACGAAATTAATAAAGTACAAAACAAAAAGTTTTGGGATTATGTCTTAGCTAAACCCTTGTGAAGCTATGCCTTAAAATGTTGTCTATTCTGTGAGTTATGGTTATAAAAATGGACATTGGTTGATTATTACCCTATGTTGGATCAATTATATTGTCACTATGAAATAAGGACTTTAGAGGTCAAACTGTTAAAAGTGGTAAACATAAAAAATGTTTAAAATTGTCATATCTAAGTTCTTACAAAGTTTCACAACAATATAATATATATGTTGAAAGATATGAATTTTTAAAAATAGTATCTTAAAACTGCCTAAGGGCAAAACATAGGGCAAATTTTGAAATTGCACCAAAAATTGTGTAACGCTCCAAAAATTCTGAAATTTTAAAATATTATAGTTTTAGAATTTAATTAAAAATAAGAATCACGTAAAATAGACCTGTATAGAAAAAGTTATAGAGTCAGAAGTCCTAAAAGGTCATATTTCCACTTAGGGAAACTTTAGTTATTTATTTAAACCAAATTAAGAACAAGTATTCTAAAAATGTATTAATCAATTATATTTTCAAATTAGGCTCTCAACAAATAAAAGAACAACAAAAGTAGACAAGCTCCAGATTTTGGATTTTTGGAAAAGCTCACTTGAGGTTTGTACATATATGCATTTTAATTTGCTCTAATGTATGCTTGTTATGTTGATTAAATGAGTTGTGTGATTAAATGGTGAATTGTGCATTATGACATATTTATGAATATAAAATAATGTTGGTTGATTAAAAGTTTCATGATTTGTTTCGAAGATATAATGGCATGTTAAAAAGGTATAAATGAGAAAATGGATGCACGTTTGATCTTGATTTGTAAATGGCATGAGTAAATGTTTAAATATGTTAAAGATAGGTTGAATTTGATTATGTAGTATGTTGGCATGTAAAATTAATAAATGAGTTTAAATGGATTAGTTAAGGAATTATTGTGGGAACTTGAACATTTCTATGGTACCTTATGAATCTAAAAAGAATGCTGATGAATTTTATGTAAGAAATTTGAGTTGGGTTGTGTGAAGTTAACAAGAAAACAATAAATGTTGGATATTGGTTCATGAATGGATTGTGATAAAATGCTTGCAGAGTATGTTGTGAACCTTGAATTGTTGTTAAAAGGTTATGTGATTGTTATAACATGTGAACTATATTGAGGATTTAATGAAAAGAATTGAGTACTTAAATAATAAGATTATAGGTTATAGCATGTTTAGAAATATGGATTAATAAGTGATATATAATATATATAAATTGGTTATGAGGTTGTAAACATGTTTTAAGCATGTCAGTACCCTCTTCATGACCATATAGGATGAAATACTATATGATTACATGATTTTGAGCTTGCATATATGTGGTTAAGCATATACATGATGCTTATTAAATATGACAAATGAGAGTATAATAGATAGATAGATAGATAGATAGATAGATAGATAGATAGATAATAATAATAATAATAATAATAATAATAATAATAATAATAATAATAATATCTCTACCTAAGGACTAATTAGGAATAGATGGTGCACTATTGTGGCAATAATACAGTACTGATATTGATATGATTTAAGGACAGGTGGCTGAAGCTATTCGAGCACCTCTGATCCTAATTACATATAGATAATGATGTTATACTTAGTAAAGTTGTTGAAGCTCCATCAACGCTCTTGACTTGAGATTTTAGTGAGTAGGGTGCTGAAGCACCATGAGTGCCCCTACCACATGCCCTATATCTGGACAGTCTATGAATGATATTTGAGCTACTTATATTAAAATATTATATGAAAATTAATTAAAAGACAAAGATACAAGTTAAGAGGTAAATGTGTGATATAACATGACTTGTTTATATGAATTTGGGCATGACATGAATTATAAGTGTAACACCCCTCGACTTCCTACATGTATTATTATACACATTCCATTTTGATATGTTCATTTTATAAATATCATTCACATGAAATACATATATACGTTGGGATTTTGGCTTGAACGTGCTCAAAAGATAGAGTTGTTATATGTCGGTTTATCGCAATAGGAGCAAGTCGCACGTATCAAGTCATAAATTAAATAAGGGTTATAAAGTATTAGAAATTAAATGGTATAAAATGATTAAATCAAAATTAATAGAGGTTGACATAATTAAATTAATTAAAGTAGACAATTTGACTAAATAGTATTTTTTTAGTACTAGGTACATGTAAATATGTAGAGAAAATCATAATAATAATAATAATAATAATAATAATTAATTAATTATTATTATTTATTTAAATTATTTAAAGAAATCAGAAAAGTAAAAAAAAAAAAAAAACAGAGGGGGGGGGGGTGAATTTGAGTCGGCAACTTTGGGAATAAGGTTATTTTTGGCCTCTTTTGCAACCATTTGCTCCCTCTTCCATTCCTCTCCATTTTCTTCCCAATTTCTTCCTCAAGCTCAGCCACAATTGGTCTTTTAGTCAGTAAGTATTCCATCCCTTGTGTTAATAATGATTTTATATTGATTGGTTTTGAATTATGGGATGTCAAACAAGCTTGTAATCATCCTTCTAGTCAGTGTGTTCTGTTCAAATGGCAATAAATTGGGATTTTGTTTTCTTCATGTTAGACATCGATTCTGAAAAAGCACAAAACACCAAGTTCGTAGGTTTATGTCTTAGATTTATCGTTATATAAATTGTTTTACAAGATTTTGTGTCTATGAAAAGATATTGGCATATGATTGTGACTGGTTCGATTGAGGAACTAGTTGAATCACCTCCTATTTTGATTAATTTTCTATATGATAGATTCGATATTTGAGGAAGTTTAAACATGAAATTGTAGATATCTGGATTATCTAGTTGTATACTAAATTTCAGGACTAGATTGTGGGCGGATGATGAGTTACGGGCAAGAGAGTCATGTCTGTTCCATATTTGAGCTGTATGCTCAATATCCTGTGTACGTCTAGTCAGTTGTTTGCCAATTTTGAGCTCCTTATGGACATAATCTATAAATGGTAAACAAGAACGTTATAGATACATGTCTTAGCTAAATTTTGGCACAAAGTTCACCTCAATATGTTATGTATGTTGTGAGTTATGGCCTTCACAAATTAGACTAGTTCGGATGCTAACCATAATTCTAACTAGTCAAAATTACCCTACTATATAAGGACCTTAGAAGCATAATGGATGAAAGTTGTCAACATGAAAAATGTTCCTTTTTGACATATCTATGTTCATACAAATATGATTTACACATTGTAAGTTATGAAGAAACAAAATTGGTATCCCAAAACTGCCTAAGGTATAAAATAAGGCAGACAAATAGAACACTCATTTAAATTGTATAAAATATTCCACAATGGTCTAATTGGTCTGAAATTTATATATGTAGTATCTATACATGTTAGCTTTAATTAGCAACAGGAATCATGCAAATAGGACTAGTATAGAAAAAGTTATAAGCTAATGAACACATGAAGGTCACACTGCCTTTAGACCAAATCCTAGTTAGTGGTCCTTAAAATGCATACTTCAATTTGTTAGCTACAAATTGACCAAGTATACATTCAATTAGTTCCACAGCATATTGGAGAGCCTCAAGGAAGTGAAAGATAGTAAGATAGAGGCTTATTAGCAAAAGAAAAGGTGAGTTTAATTATCGAACGATTTCTTTAGTACGTGCTATGTGCAACGTGACTTGACTTGCGGCCATATGAATTATATGATTGTTATGGTAGGGATATGATATCAAAAGGTGATGAATGACTTAAATATATAGTTATGTTATAGGCTTTTCTTATATGGAGTGATTGATTATTGAATATGCAAATGTTAAGTAATGATTGTTGCAAATTGCATATGCATATGGATTTAAAAGGCGTTGTGACTAGCTAAATGGCATTCTAAAGCAAAAGAAGAGGCCTATGGCTCAAACAAATGTTCAAAAGCAAAAGAAAAGGCCTATGGCCTAACAAATGTGCAAATGTTACAAATGATCAAGTTAGCTAGCAAATGCAAATATTCACATGGAAACCCGGGATAGTGTCTGTTTAGCCTGGTCACAACAAAAAGAAAATGACATAAGCATAAGTATAAGCAAATGAAATGATTACATGATTTAATATTATTTATATTCATATGATATTGATAAATAGAATGATATGCAAAATGTGTATGAATGACAATTACTACTTGTAATTGTGACTGACTTGGTACTTTAGAAAGCTTTTGATAATTATTCTCATTGAGTTGCAACTCACTAAATTGCATCATCTTTCAGGCAAAGAAGAGTAATTAGCTCATTTTGGAGGTGCATACCATATAGAGGACATGGATCACAGGTCACCGGCCGAGCCTCACTAATCTCTCTCCTTGCGTTGCACATATGTATATGAACATGACATTTGTATTTTGGGTTGTGTAGCTGTATATGTATAAATTACTAAATATGCAATGATGTGTAAATGTGCATTTGACTTTAACCTTTCTAACTGAAATAATTGAACATAGTGTCTGAATTGTTAACATATGTGATATATATTAGGTTTATAATTAGGATATGATGCTTAGTTGTCAAATATTGCAAAGTGATAATATTACATGATCCAAAAAAAAATGATCCTCATTATAAACAGGACTATGTTCCATTATATGCAATATACGATAACATGATATAAGTATAAGCGATATCCATAGGTATAAGGTGTTACATTCATTATAGATAAAATGAAAAAGTACATAGACATCTTAAAAGATACTTCTATTATAGCAAGAGTTGCAAAATGGAGATAAAATAACAAAGCTTATTTTAAGTTTTTCAAGAAGCATAATAGAAGGCATATAGATGCACCTTCTACTTCAAGTAAATTTGATAAAGAGGATAATATTGTTTCTCATAATAACACATGGATATTAGATACTGCATATAGGTCTCACATATGCTAGATATAAAAGACCAAAGAAACAATATAAAGCTTAAGAAATGAGAGTCGAAACTATGCACATTGGTCATATAGCAATAGTTGCTGCAATAGCTATAGAGGCTTAAATTTCAACTCTCTAGTAAGCTTGTTTAAAGGTTTAAACAATTACAATTTGTTTTAGTTTATGAATAAAGAATATAATTTTGTTTAATAGTTAAACAAAAGTTCTTCATTTGACTATTAAGAACAATTGTTGTTTTATATGGTCAAATTATATTCCTTATGAAACTAAAACATTATGCAATAGAGTTTATTATTTTGGAATGTTTGATCATATTCTCAATATTAAATTTAAAGGGTTGATGACCTAAAACCATAAATTATGGCATTGTCAACTCGAGTATATAAAAGAGAACCACATGATGAGTTATAGTAACTTTGGAGTCATTTAATTGTGAATCATGCGATACATGTGAATCTCATTTGCTAAGCAAGTTAATAAAATCACTTTTTAGTAGAAAAGGATGAACATGCAAACGGACTGATGGACATTGTACATATAGATGTATGTGGACCAATGTTCATACATGTGATAAATGATTTTGTCTACTTCATTACCTTAATTATGATTACTCATAATTTGAGTATTTGTATATGGTGAGATACAAATTTAAAATATTTGAAATGTTCAAAGAATTAAAAAATGAAGAAGAGGAACAATTCAACAAAAATATTAAGACACTTAGATTAGATTAAAGTAAAATAATACTTAAGCTAAATGTTTTAATGTCATATTAAAGATAATGAGATTTTATCTAAATAAACCATATCTTATATGTCATAGCATAATGATGTGGCTAAAAGAAGTACTTGAACCTTATTAGACATAGTAAGATACATAATAAGCTTTTAAAATTCATTAAATTTTCTTTTCTGGTCATGCACATGAGATTATATTTATGTGATAAACATAATAACTTATCAGTCAGTTAATATTGTTCCATATAAGATATGAAATAATATAAAGCCTATTATTTCAAAAATGAAAGTTTAGGATTATCCTACTTAAGAGAAATAGATAATGTTGGATTAGTTAAAAACTCAATCTAATCCAACGTCTGTATGTGGGATAACAAATGAGAGTCATTTGGATATCAATATTACCATTATTTGAACAAAAGGTATTTGTTCAAAGTATGCTATCCTTCAAAAGAAAGAGTCTCTTCTATAAGAAGATAGTGGAAGTAAGATTGAACTTAATGAAGTTCAAATACACTCAAGTAGACACGAATCAACTGAAAAAGCCCAAATATGTTATTCATATAGATGAAGTAACAATAAGACTTTAAGAAGCACAAGAGCTTTATAAGTAAAGTAGGATACGAGTTGTTCCCAAGGGATATAGATCTCTTATAAGTGAACAAAATGGTCATATTGTTCATAAGGGATAATAAGCCTACTACTTATAAAGAGATTCTAAAAAGTTTAGAATATGACTAATGACTATAAGTCAAAAGTCGAATACGGATTTCATGTCTGTAAATCAAGTAAGGACTTTGGTTGATCCACCTAATGAGATAAAGCCTCATTAGGAGCAAATAGGTTTTTAAGAAGGCCGACATAGGAGGTAATGCAGTTGCCTATAAGCTAGATTTGGTAGTTAAAAGACATCGTTAAAAACAAAGGTTGGCTTTGACAAGACTTTTTACTCCATATACTATGCTTAAATCTATAATGTTACTCCTAGTCATTGCTGCTCATTGTGATGAGATTTTGCAAATGGATATGAAGACAGGTTTCATTTTGGAAATCTGACTTAAGATGTGTACATAACACAACCTAAGAGATTCATATTTGAAGATGATAAAACAGGATATAAATTGCAAAATTCATTTATGGATTACTGCAAACATTCGAAAGTTGAAACATCTAAATTGATGAGATAATCAAAGAGATTGTTTTCTTACAATATATGGATGATTCATGTGTTTTCAAGAAGGTTAGTGGGAGTGCCATTTTGTTCCTAATGAAGTATATGGAAGACATACTATTAGTAGGAAATGATCTCTCATTTCTATGTTAGTTAATTTGTTACTCTAAAATAATTCTCCAAGAAGGATTTTAAAAAGTAACCTGCTAAAAGGGGATAAAGATTTACAAAGATAGATCTAAGAGGTTACGCATTCATTCTTAGTCTGTACAGCTAAGATGCTAAAATGGTTAGCATGAAGTAGTCTATGAGAGGATATATTCTTGTGATCGATGGGATTATCCTCTCTAAGTCTTTATGTCTAAAGACATAAGACAAATAGACTAATATGGATGTGATTCCATAAGATTGGATTCATTATGTACTATGTTGTGTATTAGGCTCAATGGATATCATGCTATAAGCGTCATGAGTGGATATCTATATGATCCCGTCATGGGTTTATGGGTGAATGTTAAGAACATCCTTAAATACTTGAGAAGAATTGAGGATGTATTCTTGGTTTAAGGAGATATTAAGCTTAAGTTAAGCAAGATTATGGACGCCAGCATCCAATTCAACAAAGATAACTCAAAATCCTAGTTGTGCTATGTATTCACATTATATAGTTATCCAATCAATTGGAAGAGTTCCAAACAAATTATGACTACAGATTCCACAATTGAAAGTGCATTACAGCTTCCAAGGCAGCTGAGGAAGCGGTTTGGATAAGGGAATTTATCACAAAGTTAGAAGTGATTCCTAGTATTGTAAATTCAATATGATTGGAACAACAATAGAGCTATTGCATGTGCAAAGGAATCATGGTCTCATCAAAAGGTCCAAACATGTACTCAACATTATTAATTGATTAGAGAAATAAATGGTAGACGTGATGTAATAAGAGAAAGAGTTCTCATTTATCAGAAAATATCTCATCGAGTCAATAGACCAAAACCCCAAAAGGAATATAATAGTCATATCCTCGACTATGGTGTAATGTACAATGACAATTGGTATTAGTGCAAGTGGGAGATCGTTAGAGATGTGTCCAAAAGGCAATCATCTCATGCACTTAGTGTACACATTTATAAAGACATTCTTTTATTATATTAGTATTCATTTGCATATGAATTGATATAGATCTTAAACTGATTAATGAAAGTCCACGATATGAAACATGGCATGAGCGACATGAAAAGGAAAAATGTCCAAATAGTTCCCTCCAATTTATTTTTGGTCTATATTATCCCTCTTTTTTTTAGTAAAAACTTGCATATAGCCCTCTAATGCTAACATAGCAATGAAAAATATTTAACTTCATTAATGGTGTTATATCAGCTGTCATATTAGTATTAGGGAGTCACATATAAGTTTTTACAATAAAAAAAGAGGTAATATACACCAAAAATAAATTGGAAGGGCGAATTGGACCAAAAAATTTTACGAAGCAAAATGGCAAATCTGAACAATTAAAGGGGACCAGATATGCCTTATGCCTTATGAATTTTATGGAGCCTCCATAGGAAGTAGTGTCTCTTTTGCAAGATGATATAATAAGAGCTTCACGGCCGAGCCAATTTGATTTTGTCCTTATTGTCTTAGAGTTTTTTTGAGGAAATTTCATCACACACCTATTTTTAACTTCTTTTTTAAAAAAAATAGAAACAAAATCATTTTTATCCAAAACTTTTTTCAATTTTTCCGAATAACTTTTCAACTAACAATAATGTTTTTCACCTCACTAAATCTTTGCACAAACTTTAACCCTTGCCCATCCATTATGCCTCTGCCGATGATCCCCACATCACTGAAGTTTTTCCCTTCAGATAATCATCGATCTTCGTGTCACCTAATAAAGTAGCACCTTGTTAGATATCTAGAATCACTTTGGATTTGAGCCGGATGGTGACCATCAAGTAGGTACCCGATGAGAAGGTAACGAGGCAAGTGGTGGAAGGGCGGGCATCAATTGCATTCTGGATGGCTATGGTGTTGTCGTGAGAACCATCGCCTTTGGTGCTGAAAATGGGTGACAAAAAGATTGGTGAATTGAAGAGGGAGTTGGATAATAGTGGAGGTCATTAAGATGTAGCCATGTGATTGTAAGATAGAAAATAGGTCACTGAGTTGGAGAATAAATTTCTTGCCAAAAAAAAAATTGAGAATAAATAATTATTTCTATATTTTTTAGTGTATTAATTATTGTTTTATTTAAACTATTCTTCAAATCACCAAGGTATACCCAAAGATTTTTCAAGATATATTCAAAAAATTATCAAGATATTCTCAAAGTATACTCAAGGTATTCCCAAGAAATATCGAACTAAGATATATCCAAGATATTTCTAAAAATACTAAACCAAAATATACCCAAAATATATCAAATATATATCATATTTGTATTTTTTAGTATACTTAATAGTAACATTTTGAATAGAGGTACTCTTGTAATATTTTTTAAATATTTGTGGTAGGTTTGAAAAAAATTTTAACGGAAGAAATGTTGTAATATTTTAGGAGATTTTGGGTATTTTTGAAAAATTCCCAAGTTTTTTTTTCCATCTCTTGTTATCCAATAAATAGGAGAATTTCTATAATTATATTATAACACCTAATATTAACATTTACGAGTTAGACATTGAACTTATGATTGGGAAAAATAAAAAGAAAAGGAAGAAATCAAACTTTCTGAGTCAAAAACAAGTAATATACTTATATGACTATCAAATTCATATTCCCTCCACTTTAAATATTCATATTAAAATCTTCACATGTAAAAATAAAATTAATCGCCATGACTTTTATAAGATTTTCATTGTAATTCACTTGATTACCCTTTTACTTTTTAAAAAAAAAAGAAATTGTAAAAAAGTATAATTTTAATAAATAAGGATAAATGGAAAAATATGTATTATATACTACGTTGATTTTTTTTTTTTTCCCTGAAATAAGCATTTCAAGTGACATAAAAAGAAATCTCAAAATGAACATTTGAAAAGAAATGGGACAGTAATAAAAATAAATACTTCTCTTTGCTGCTTTGCAGCATAACATATGGTAAACTGGTAACTCTATACATCAACGATTCACTTATCCTATTGCATATATGTAATCCCTGCTATATGAAGCCAAAAGCATAAAAGTGGAACTATTCCCGCTACTCCTGTACATTTATGACAATCTATGGTATAACACTAACAACGGCTATTGAGCCAGTAGTCTAGTGTAGAGTATCTATCTTACAGTATAGGTGATCAAGGGCTCAATTCTTGATTCCCTTCCTCTCTGAATATATTTTGTGCCAAGAAATATACAGCACTAACAACTAATCGTAACTCATATGAGACTGGCATTCTCTTTTGTCTCAAAATGTTAATTGGATTCTGCCAAACTAACTCTTAGAATACGATCAGCCTCATCTATGTCTATGTATGAGTTTGAGGAGTTAGTGCATGGACCATTTGTCGACAGGCTATGGGTCTGGCTAGTAGTTGGATTCTGCCAGAAGTGGTTTCTTATAGCCTTGTATTTTGAGTTGATGAGGGAAAACCCAGGATCAGAAAGAAGATCCTGAACAGCAGTTCGACCTTCGAGCATACTCACAACTTGAGATATCGTAGGCCTGAGAGTTGGGGATGCATTGGTACATAAGAGAGCAACATTTAGTATCAGCATTGCTTCCTCCGATGAGTAGGCTGATCCCAAATCTGGATCAACCAGCTCAAGAAGACTTCCTCTCTCTTGCAGAACATAAGCCTGAAAGAAGTTCAAACAAGTAGGAAGCTATAATGCATTAATATGAATCAACAACATAGTATGACAAATGTTACAGATTTCATATTCCTTAATTACATATTGTAAATCCCTTGATTAGTGTTGTAAATACCCTAATTAGTGTGATATCCTAATTAGTATAGTTTCCTAATTAGATATAATCTTTGTATATAAATATATACTTCCATTATCAATAGAGACAAGAAATTCTATTCCCATCTGTGTTTTACAACAAACAAAGAAAGTTAATTATAGTCTTTCCTTAGAACTTTCATATTAGTCCTCACATAGGAAGAAACTAGAAATGGGATTATTTGAAGCATTCTAATTACCCAGTCAAGAAGGTAAACAAATTCTTCCTTTGGCCTGTAATTTGTGTTGCTCTTTCCACTAACTATTTCCAGTGCAACTACTCCAAAGCTATAAACGTCTGCTTTGCTAGTTAAGTAGCCACGCATTGCATACTCAGGAGCCATATAACCACTGCAAAAATCAAAGTCAAAATAAACTTGATGCAGTCTGTATACCTTAAAAACTTTGGATTTGACCAAATACAAATATCGATATAATTAACAGCCTTATTATCATTACATACAAGGCAAATGGAATGCAATGATTTAGATTCACGATATACTTTTAAACAGAAAAAGGTAGCAGCTATGAGGCTTGTGAGAAGACACTTCACACAAATGTTAGATACAATATTAAGAACATGTGAAGCAATAAGTTACATTATATGTTTCTAGGTCTAACAAACGAAAATAGGAGATCAACTAAAATAGGACGATAATAAGTCAGATTCTGATGCAGAATTCATATTTATTATTAACCCTGAGAAAAAATGTTAACAATTACAATCAAAACTGGAAAAAAGGCAAAAAGCAAACAATGTTATTGTATAAGAACTTACATAGTTCCAGCTATCCGGGTGCTGATGTGGGTATTGTCATCTTCATTAAGCTTAGCTAAACCAAAATCTGAAATTTTGGCATTCATATCCTTATCAAGCAACACATTACTTGTCTTGATATCCCTGTGTACAATTTTTATTATCGACTCCTCATGGAGGTATGCCAAACCTCTAGCTATGCCAAGACAAATTTTCCGTCTGGTAGGCCAATCCAGTTTCAACCTTCTCGTTGAGTTCTTCCCTGCAAATATTTGAAACAAAACAAACAGCAATCAAGTTTCTCACCCTTTTAAGGAGAACCCTGACTATTGTTTTCATGATTTTGTTGAATACAAGTTGAAAACTCACCAAAAAGGGCACGAGAGAGGCAGTTATTTTCCATGTACTCATATATGAGCAACAACTGGTTTCCTTCAACACAGCATCCATATAGCTTTACAAGATTTGGATGCTGCAGTGCAGATATCATGCCTATCTCATTTATAAATTCACGGCTACCTTGCCTAGACTTTGAGGAGAGTTGCTTTACAGCAATTACAGTTCCATCTGATAGTAGACCCTGCATTACATTGGTTATAATTTCCAATTTTATACTTTCTATTTGTAAAGAAACAAGATTGAAGAGAAATCGATTATTTCATTGATAGTAGAAAGCTCTATATATACAACTCTATGAATTTAAAATAGGAAATAAATATATAAAGAATAGGAAACAATACAAATTAGGAAATAAATCTTTATCTATTCTTAATTACATAAATCAAGCTAATTAAGAATATTATTCAAATATCTCTCAATATCTCACAACACTCCCTCTTAAATTGGAGCATAAATATTAATCATGTCCAACTTGTTACAGATGTAAAAAATAAAGAGCTCCAAAACCTGTAACACAAAAGGTCTCACACCACATTAGTGTAGACCCAATCAGGTAGGAGAAAATGTCGTACAATTCGATAAGAGTCAAGTAAGACATACCAACAACAAATGTCACTTGACAAGAGTGGCCAAAGAAATTATACAGTCCGCTCTCAAGGGCAGAAAAACAAAATGGATTACTTATGGTGACCCAACAATAACAAAGAAATGTCATTTAGGCATAATTCTCGGATCGATTTCTAGGTAGAGTTTTACTGGAACCCATGTAAAGAAACAAAAATTGAGAGAAATCGATTGTATCATTGATAGTAGAAAACTCTATTTATACAATTTTATGAATTTAAAATAGGAAACAAATATATAAAGACTAGGAAACAAAACAAATTAGGAAATAAATCTCTACTTATCCCTAATTACATAAATCAAGCTAATTAAGAATATTATTCAAATATCTCTCAATATCTCATAACACTATTAACAGTGAAAATTAGTAGAATTTAATCACACAATGGCATATAAATAAAACATGCAATGCAAATGCTCCTCTCTTGGGTTTACTTCTGCCCTCTTTTTGGATTTCTAATTCTATTCACAAATATCATTGAAGGATGCTCTAGTATGCAAGAATCCCTACATTCTCAGGGTTTAGGGAGGTGGTCATCGACTATATGCAACCTTCCACAAAATCTTTTTCGTCATCTCTTAAGATGATGTTTCCCTTATTTCTACCCTTAAAATTCAGGTTAAAAAAGAGCAGTCTTACGAACAACTGCTTTTATGTCTTAAGTTCTTGGGAAGTGTAGTCATGATTAGAAATAAAAATGGAAGGCTCTTTGTTGTGGCTTTCTTGGGGATTGTGGCAGCTCATCAAAAAGCATTTAAGAATCAGAACTGGAGCTTTTGAGTGAAATTTACATATTGGATATTATGTATATATTTTGCATATTTACTTCTGATTTTATATACTGTGTTTATCACAGTTTTTTTATATAACCAACAAAATAGGAGTTCAGATAAATTATCAATGTCAATTGCGATGAGAATTATTGATAGCTTATGAATGTCATTTGAGAACATTTGCCCAAAAATGCAATTACCTTGTAAACAGAACCGAAACCACCCTCTCCAACTTTATTTTCTGCATCAAAGTTCTTAGTGGCAGCTTTTATCTGTTTTAGTGTGAATATTCCTGTTTGCAAATCTAGACCTTTAAGCTCTGCAAGAATGCAATTTAGAATGTCATTAGAGAGAATCTTAAATTATTTTATTTTTACATGCTCCTTGCAAATATGGAAGGTCAATCACCATTAATCCAATGTCCTCTGTGTTTAAAACTATGAAATATGATTTCTGAGAATTACACATGAATTACATGACCAATTAAAAATAATAACTATGGAGAAATCAAAAATTTTGGAGCTTTATGACAGTGCTGAAGAAATCAAGCATCGACACTTCAACAGCATACATGGAGCGTAGATTCTCAAACAACAGCAGAAGACCTATATATGCGACACTTATTTCTTGATTTTTCCAGGAATAAAGCAAAAGCTTTACCAACCAAAAAAAAAAATTTGCATCAGAAGTCTCCAGAAAATCTTCCTAATGACTAATGCATAACGCATGCTTTAGTGTAGCAGGCCGGCAGATGGTTTTGTTGCTGTGTTAGTTTTCGGAAGTGCAAGGGCAAACAGAATCAGCCATAAGTGAGTTGAGAAACTGAATGTTGATAACTTATATATCAACAATACACCGAGTGCGCAATCAGATACACAAATAGGGCTTCCAAACAGAGTTTTAAGTATTACTAATTTTGTGGATGTCAATAAACTTTTTAAGCATAAAAATTTTGTGAAAGATGTCAATAAACTTTCTTTCTTTCCCCTTAGAACACTTAGTCCTAAGAGAAAGTGTAAATACCTTTATCTTCAGAGACTTTGCCTCCCAGGAAACCTTTCTTCCACAGAATACCAAGGATCAGAAGGACAACAAATATTGCTGCAGCTGCAGTGCTGGCTGCTATGATAGCATTCCTTAAATCATTTTCTGAAGGCAGTTTAAAGTCTGTGCAAGAAGATCTGTAACAGTAAATAAATTGTGGCAATAATAGCATAATAAATTCTGAAGAAAAAAAGTTTTACTACAAGTTCATGAATATATATCTCTAGCGTGAAAATTTTCATGTGGAAATTAATAGGCCATTACACAGCTTTAGAATATTTCAAGATCAGGCCATTAAAGTAAATGGAAGTGTATTGTCTAGAGGTATATTGATCTGACTTACTCGGATCTACTGATATTGCTGATATGAGAGGACCATAAGTTCCTCTAATTGGTATGCCCGTTGTCCCTCTTCCAGCCCAATAAAAGTGAATCTCTAAAGTATTACTTGTTATGTTCACTGTAAATGTCTTCACAATGGGCCTACCAGTGCCCCCAGCCTCTTCAGCAATGTTGAAATCCTTCAGAACCAACTTCCCCTATAAAAAACAATTCATAGATAATAAACATCTACGGATGTAAACTTTAGACAGTTCTTCTAAAACCATGATATTTAGGTACCTGAATGTAAACATCAAATATTCGCTTCCCAAGACTATTAAATGAACTATCATTTATGAAAACAATCTCCGCAAAGTGGAGCTTTACAATGTAGTTTCCATTCAAAAGGCAAAGTCCATAGTAAGTGAGAGAGAAAGGAGAAACACGAGCTGTTGTGTATAGTTGTGCACCAGAAGCAGAGATATTGGTTATTGCAGAAGTGTTGCTCTGAATGTAGGCATCACCATCAATGTCATTGTCCATGAAATTTCCAGTACTGCTAAATGCCCAATTCTGCCTTGTGTAAAACATAGAAGCACCTCTTGCCTCTAAATCAGCTTCATATGTGGTGTTACGACCAAAAATTACCTCTTTACCACCACAATTAATATGCAAGGAGTAATGATCTGATACGACAATTTAAAGAAAAATTAAATTTTTAAATATTTGTCGGGAAAGATTACATGAAAATAAAATGGAAAATATGGTTGAATATAATGACAAGTAGCAGGATTTTATCAATTTTTAGTAGGGGTTAACTAGCTTTGGTCCGTAGGTTTTACTCTCCTTCAAGCGCCTTCATATTTCCTGATTTTGATAAATATCAAGCATCTCTTATTGTAATTACATTTTCACATGCACTTAAGTAAATTCCAAAAAACTTTTTTTATTACATAAAATCTTTTCTTTTAAGCTACATCTTAATAAACAACAAGAAACTAAAATTTTGTGTGCCACATAGCTCAATTTACTCTGGACTATACATGATTACCTATATTTCAGGAAATCGTTTATGCATCATCTATTACATTCAAATGATATTAGGATACTTATATATAAGATGATACTTAGATATGAGTAAAGCACCCTCATATTTCATTTAAGGAAGTCCATGGAAAATTTAAGGAAAAGCAGGATCTGATCTTCATATATACTTATCCAAATCCAGTATTCATGCTACAGTGCAACTGACATACTTGAATTTTGAGTTTTTAAATTGTTATTATTATAATATGACACAGTCAATTTATATAATTCTGCAGAATACTTCACATGGTTCCAATTTAAGTTCTTCCCCCTCCCCTCAACTCCTCTAACCGTGAACTCCAACCTATGAAGCACGGACACTTCAACTGTATAGCATGTTGCGTTTCCGACACCGACACTTTTCCGACTTCGATGCAAAACATCCTATGTGCGTTTAGTAATTTTCAAAATTAGAAGTGCATTTTTTTAAGTTAAAAACATATTTTTCCCTTCTAGAAAACATAAAACCTCTACTTGATACTAATCATTGCTCAATAAATTTGATTGTATGTCATTTTTGTTAAATTTTATATGAAAATAATAACTTAAAATAATTTTTTTTCAATTTAATTATTTATTAATTTATCCTCATATTTTTAATATTTACACGTTTCCCCTACGTGTCTGTGTCCTAATATTTTTATAATTGTCGTTTCCCAATATCCGTGTCCGTGTCTGTGCTACATCGACTCCAACAAACTGAATATGCCAATTGCCATATGAGGTGTTCTCTTTTTGTGTGTGTGTGTGTGTGTGGATCTTTAATCTCAAATGATTTACTCACGATGTTTACTTGAACATGGGAAGTTCTGTTTCAGGCACGAGTGAACTTTACTTCTGCAAAAACAAAAGAAAAGTAACACCAATTACTATCTATCAGCTGTAGATTACACAAGGCATCAGAATCAAGAATTTTAACTGCAAAAGCAAATGAACTTCGGCAATGACTATATCATTTAACATCTAAGCGTAAACATTTTATA
The DNA here is from genome assembly GCA_949630135.1 of Balakata baccata. Taxonomy (NCBI): domain Eukaryota; kingdom Viridiplantae; phylum Streptophyta; class Magnoliopsida; order Malpighiales; family Euphorbiaceae; genus Balakata; species Balakata baccata. Next base: position 19,588 of record CATIWF010025222.1, read on the forward strand.
ATAAGCATGCAGGATTCTTACAATTTGTTTGTTGAAGAAGAGTAACTTTCCACTAAGTTCCTGCAAAAGTGATTCATATGATCAATATAATGAAGAAGAAGAAGAAGAAGAAGAAGAAGAAGAAGAAGAAGAAGAAGATATTCCTGCAAAAGTGATATTTCAATTACTGACACGCTTCCTCCAGTACATTCAATTGGACCTGAGCCTTCCCAAGTGAAGTTGTTATCAGAAATATCCCTGCAGACAAAACCCAGAAAGAGCATAAAAACTATCATAAAATGCTACAATCATATGATTTTCCTAGAGAATTAGATTTCACAATTAAACATGGTGAGTAGCATCCGATTATCTGAAACCATGTGCACATCTTTATAGTTATGTGTTCCAGAAGCAAATGCCTCACTATAAACGTTGCCTGAAAGTTGTTAGACCACTTGGCAGCTATGGAATTTCAAACTTGAAACTAAGTGCAAGGAAAATAAACATACACATTCTTGTTACTTTCAAGGATCCATTCAGGTATAGATCCAGTGAGCCTGTTTCCTGTCAGGTACCTAAGAAATAATAGACAAAAGAAATTATGCTACCTCAAATCCATAGGACCAAAAAATTTATAGCAATTGTTGGGACATCCACTTACATAAAGTCCACTTTCGCCAATTTGGAAAATGATGCAGGAATTTTTCCAGTCAGGTTATTGAAGCTCAGATCTCTACATTGATAAGGAAAAACAGATTCTGAGGAAAAAAAACGAGAAAAAGAAGGACGAAAAAAGAAATTAAAAAGGAACTTCTTGCATGTCTAAGTTTTGAAGTCCCTCATGAGATCAGTAGATAATTTACTTTGAAATGTTCTGATTCCAATTATTCAGTTTTACAATAGGAAGTAGGAACCAAGAGAATATGGTTCAGAGAGGAGCTGATCCCTTCATATACCAATATTTCTTTCAGAAATTGTGAAACAAAAAATATGTAATCTAAATTCTAAACGCCATCAATTGGGTGAATTTCACCCACGGTTCCCGAATTATATAACTAGTAACAACTCGGTACCTTACAAATTATTTATAACACAAAAATACTCAAATTATGTAAATCACAACAACTCAATATCTCAAAGATTATTTGTAACATAAAAGTATCTCCTCAACTTTTATTTTGTAACTAAATAGTACTTTCATCTTTAACTATTAATCTCTCTAACATAAGTGTAATATGAAATATCCACATCAGATAAATTTTAATAAAAATAAAATTAGTTATAATATCCACAACAGATAAATTTCAACTTTATTGACTGGGTATTACAACTAATTTTGTTTTTATTAAAATTTATCTGGATATCTTACGTTATATTTCTATTAGGGAGACTAGGGGGTTTTTGGGATTGTTGTTGAGTGTTCTAAAAGCAGGTTTTGAATTTTTTTGATTTAATTGATTAATTTTTTTAATTTTTTATGAATTGTTTTTTTTCCAATCTGCTTCTAGAAAAAACATATATTTATCTGCTTCCACCCAAAAGCAGTTTTCAAAACTCAAAAAAAGTTAAAAATACAAAATTTTTTTCCAAAAAGCATTTTTCCCAAACGCAACGTCAAATGAGTCTTAATAGCTGAAAATAGAAGTACTATTTAGTTACAAAATAAAAGTTGAGGTAATTTTGTGTTACAAATAATTTTTGAGATACTGAATTGTTATAATTTACATAATTGGGGTACTTTTTATGTTACAAATAATTTTTGAAGTACTGAGTTGTTACGATTTATATAATTGGAGTACCGTTAACGTAATTCACCCCTATCAATCAAAAATGCTAATGAGAAAAATAGGGTTTGTCAGAAAATTTATATTTTATTTTGATTTACCTTTTCTTGCTCTTCCTAATGGAATATAAGGGTAATTACTTGTGTCAATTTTAGTGCAATAGCCACGATAAAGCTCCATAAATAAAGGCTACTAATAGGAATTGAGAGTTTTAGGTAAGAAATTGAGATATTTTGATGCCGAAAGAAACATATTATCCATGTCTCCTTTTAGCTTACAGTTGTTTGTTATAATTATATTATAACTGCAGTTTCACAAGTTCTTAAAGTTAGCTTATGTATAGATAGTGATTCTGCAGTGCAAGGGACATGCATATAATAAACCCCCAGTATGTTTCATATATGCTAGGAAGAAGAAGGTGCTAGGATAGGTTGGGTGCAGTTGTGTGCAGCTGATTAGTACCTTATTCTAGAAGATATTTTTGCTGAGCTGGTAGGAAAGTATATTAGAGAAAGTGAAAGGAGCTGTTACGGGGTATGAGAGGAATGTAAATATATAATGAGTCGTCTGTTTTGGAGAGGAATATCTGAATATTTCTTTTGTGGTCCTTTGGACTTGAGAGCCACAAGCCTCTCGAATGCTTGTAAATTTCCCTTTTTAATTCAATCCAATTCCAGTTTCTTGCTTCCTTTTACTGTGTAATTTGCACAAATTTGAGAATTGAAAGTTCAAAGTTCTTATCAACGATGATATTTTTTGAGGTTGGCATGCTCATGATGATTAGCTTACCTCATTATCAACTATCAAGCAGCAAAGGGAAATATATATAGTAAATTTATACTTTCAATTTATCCATCTTGTAGTCATAAGTCTATCTCATGTAGCCTTTTTGGGTGAAGCTACTTACAGATTTTTCAGTTTGACCATGTGTCCAATAAATTCTGGGATCTTTCCAGAGAACAAGCAACTCCTTAGTGTCCTGCTTTTGACAATTGATAATAAATGAATTTTATCTATGTCTAATGCATATCAAAGGATGACATCACAAGTAGAAAAAAGACATGGTAAAAAAAACTCTAACTTACAATGTCTTTATAGATTTCAAATTACTCAAATCTGGGAAAATTGAGCCCTTCCCTTTCAAGTCACTGATCCGCCTAAAAGTTTAAGAAACAAAATGCAATTCTTAACAAACTCATTTAACATGAAGAAAAGTTAAAATATGAAATCACAGCAGCATACAGATCAGTTAGGCTTGTCAAGGCAGAAATGCTTGAAGGTATAGGTCCCTCTAGTGAGTTACCCTGAATGTGCCTGTAAAAACAATAAAAGAATTACAGGAAAAATAGAACTTATAATTCAGTTATATCATAAACAGAGCATATTTCAAAAAGCAACTTGTAAAGACTCACAGTTTCTGGACCTGTGTCCATTTACCGATAAAATCAGGTATCTTTCCAGTGAAATTAGTATCGCTTACCCTCCTAAAAGGTGTTAGAGGAATCAAAAGTTAGAAGATGTTCAACGAAATATTATTATTTAATAAATAATAAAAATGCAAAAGGAAACTGCATAAATGAATAACATGATTTAAGGAATGCCATAACAATGTCTAGTAAAGGTTGTCTCCGTGCATTTTTAAAGCATCAAAAAAAGAAGATTCAAAGATCGAAACAATGAGAGCGTCAAATCTCTGATTACAATTTATCTGGCCCAACAACCTAGTCAATAGATCCAGTTCAAAGTACAGACATTAGAAATAGGCCGTTTAATGTTTTTTCTTCATTGGTTAGTCAGAAAGTGACTTCAACAAAAATTGTACAGAAAGCTGTGTGCTTACATATCAGTCAAGTTGACCAACTTGGAAAGTTCAGTGGGCAGTTTCCCTGAGAAAGCATTTGATGAAAGGATGCTGAAAGCATAATGATAATCATTACGTTAAAAATAAGTAGAAGATATTCTGATACAGCAAAGGTTAAGAATCAATGAGCATGAGAAATTAAGTTAAGGAATTACAGTTTCTGTAAATTTATCAATCTTCCAATTTCTGGTGGAATTGGGCCTGAAAAATTATTTCCCTCAATGCTCCTACAACATGAACATGTTGATGAATAATTAGATCATATTTGAAGCAGTCACAGTCCAGGCAGGATATGTGCATCATTTATAGATGCCATGGTCAATTAACCTTCAATGAATAAAATATTGATTACTTTTAGCAGAAACTAAACAATTAAGTTCTTTCTTTTTAGAAATGTTTTGGCAGGATTTCAGTGGTGCATTATTTTCGTATTGAAACATTCTAGCAAGCAGTTAGTCTGCATCCATTTGAAATGTTAACATAAATCAAACAGAAGTAATACAACTTACAAGTTCCTAAGGGTGGAGATGTTACTCAAAACTTTTGGAAATGAACCAGACAATCGATTCCCCATGAAAGAGCTGGATGTTATTCGACAGAAAAATAAAATAAAATAAAATAAAATAAAAAATTAATGTAAATTTGCAACATATAAGAGGATTAAATTGGTGATTTTCCTTACAGTTCGGTTAAGCGCATTGTAGCCCATTGGGAAGGAATTGAACCCTTAAGGCAGTTGCGACTGAGGTCCCTGCACAACAAATGAATTGAGAATCAAGCAAAAACTTAATTGAATAAATCTAAAATGAACTCAAGAATTATATGTTCATCAATCGTAGAAAATTTTTTGAGATATGCTCACAGTTGTTCAAGGTAGTTAAGCTTGGAAAATTCTGCTGGGACAATTCCTGATAAATTCTGAGCCTTCAGTGCTCTGCACGCATAAATACAGCAAATTTTGAACTGCAAGATATCTATGAAATTAAAATCATGCAGGTTTATCAATTTTTTTTTTAAAAAAATCAAGAATCAAATTCAATTATGTTTTCAGTTTAAAATACAAATTACTTTGAAAAAGATGAATAAAATCATATAAAAAGTGGGATGATATTTAAAAATAAGGAAAAATTACTATTTACTCAATGAGTTTGACATAATAAATTATTATCCTTTAATGTTTAAAAATTATATTATTTGCTTCTTCTATCATAATTCATAGTTATTAAAGACGCACTAAGAGCATTCCCAACAATACTTTTTATTTCACTCCTTATTATATTATAAAAAATTCACTTTAGTTTGTCCTGAAAATTTTATGTACTCTAACAATATTTCTTATCTCACTCCCTGTTTTTATTTTTTATTAATAAAACTATCTAAAAAAAATGAAGAGAAAGAGTAAGAGACAAAAAAAATAGGAAAGAGAGAAAACAACAAAAGAGAGAAAAGAAAAATAATGAAATATTACTTAGAAGCTCTTTATAGCTCTTAAATATGAAGAGAGAGAATGTAAATTTTAGAGAGTGAGATAAATAAGAAAGAAGATAGTGATATTGTTAGATGACATAAAACTCCCTAAATATAGGTAAGGAAGAAAATAAGGTACTATTGAGGATGTTCTAAGGCATTAAGGGGTTAAGGAGCCTAGGTGCATATGCACGCCCAAATTGACATCAAGCGCAAAAAAAAATTATAAATTTTATTATTAACCTAGTAGTAAGTGATATAATATTATAACTATTAAAACTTAAAACACATAACAAGCTCCTAGGTTTACTAAAAACTTGAAGTCCTAAACATATAAGGATTTTAAGCTCACTAATATTATATTTAACAAGTTCTAACACTTATCAATTATGAATTATCAAAGCAAAGCACAATTATCAATCATCATCAAGATCACTATTGTCATCTTCTTCATCATCAACTTGATCCTCTCCAATCTCCTCTTCTTCATGTTCTTCATCATCTTCAACATCATCTTCTTCTTCATCTCTAAGTGCTAGAGGAGTGTTGGCTCTCATATGAAAAGTTGCTTTTGACTTTCCTCTTTCTACTTGTTTAGGCCTAGCACTTGGAGGAGACGGAAGAGCTAGAAACATTTTTTTAATTTCTTGGAGGAGATGGAAGAGCTAGAAGCATCTTTCTAATTTCTTTCTTTTTTTTTTTTTTGGTTCGGCAACTTCTTCTAAACTATACTATTCAAATCATCTTTTTAGAAGTTGGAATAGATTTTTTTTTTTTTTGCCCTAATTCTTTTTTTTATTGTTTATTTTGAAAATAATTAGGTGTTGCCGTGTGGTAAGATCTACTAAAAGTTATTTTCAATTTATAATCAATGGTTCATATTTATCCACAATAAAAATAAAAAAAATATACAAATATTTAACAATGTCACAAATGTGTGACTATCATACTAGTACCTCTGAACAAAATAGAATATTATTTATGACTAACAGTAAATGCCTTAAAGTTTAACAAAATGACTACATAGTTTAATAGAGATAAAATATAAGAGGCAAAGAACTTATTTTTTAAATCTTAGGGATACTAATGTATCATGTGAAACTTCATGAGCTAAACAGTAATTTTCTCTAAGGCACCGTTTGGATTGAGAGAATTTAAAATTCATGAATTGTGAAATTCATAAATTCTGATAATTCTATCGTTTGATTTGACTATAAAATTTATGAATTAATAATGTAATTTCATTTATACTCATGTTTGATTTAATAATCACAATCTATGGATTTAACAATTAATTTACAATTTTACTATTTATTAAATATTGTGAATTTATTATAAATTAAGTATATATAATCAATTTCATCGTAAGCTTAAAAAAATATTGGTTATTTTAAGAGTTAGCAAATAATAAAAAATAAAAAAATAAAGTTAATAGTATTCTCTCTCTTTATTTATATATATATATATATATATAATAATTTAAACTTTTAAATATAATCTATTTATTATTAAAACAAAAAATTAGTTTACATTATAATAATAAAGTTAAAGTAATTATTTGAAATTAAAAAAATTTGATATTTGCTTCGACTTATGAGTTAAAGTACTTTAAACTATTAATTATATGATAAGTTAAAGTAATAATTTTTTATTAAAAAATTAAATCAGCGTTAATAATAATAAAAATTGATCAATTCCTTTATAATATATAATTATTTGAAAATATATTTTTTTTAATAAAAAAAAAAAAGATGAAAATATGTTACAGACAAATTCCAAACATCTCATGCAAATGGGGTCCACAAAGACAGACCACTCGTTGCTCAATGTGGGCTCAACTCAGTAGCTCATGCCCCTTTCTCCTCTCTTTCCTCTCTCTCTCTCTCTCTGACTAAAGATTAACGCTGCCTTGACATATATGAATGAGAAATGATAAAGAAAAATAGGAGAAGAATTAAAAAGATAGAAGAGAAAGAAGAGCAATACATTCTTACTATATGGCAAATGGAGCTGTTGTTAAAGCTGCAATTGCAAGTCACACTGCTTTCAAATCCTTTCCTTTCATTCAAAATTTTCCAATTCCCTTCTCCGCTGCAAGGATCCTTCCCAAAGTCCCAATCTTTCTTCCCTATCTTCTTCCCTATATCTTTCAATGCTTTCACTGCAAATTATTTTCACACAAAAACAGACATATTTAACAGAAAGAAAAAATTAAAAATAAAGCTTGAAAGCTCCATATTTATGTACTGATAAATAGAATTAAATGTATTCGATACCTTCTACTGGATGAAGCTTTGGAGAGGCCGCAACTTTAGAAGGAGCAAAAGAGAGAAAAGTAATGAAGGAAATGATGAGTAGTAGAGCAAGTTTTGGATTGGCCCAATCAGCTCCCATTTCTCTGTTTTTCTTTCTTCCTCTTCTTTTCACATAAAGAAGATAAGCTATTGGTTAGTTCAGAGAAGCAGAGAGAGAGAGAAGGCCAAGCTTTATTATAGAAAGTGGTGCAAGGGAAAGTCCACTACGCAGTGACACAACATCAGTCTCAATACCGTATTAAAGAATAATGGGTGCAGTTAATTATAATTTATACGCCACTCTCTTTATCTGATTCCTGATTTAATTAATAGTTTAAAGGAATTTTTTATATGAAAACACGTTTAAGAATTAAGATTTGATTCAATAAGTGTTTTCAACGGTCAAAATTTTCCTTCGCTTACTTAAACAGTCATATTATACAGTAATTTTTTTTTTCTTAGGAAATATATTGATTTTTATTATTAAATAATTGGGGTTCTATAATAGAACTTCTATATGGGGCTAGACTAACATTAATATATTTTCTATCATATATTGTTTAGAATACATATCTCTTTATTTATAATTTATTATTAGTTTTTATAATAAAAATTAAAATCTAATAAAAAAAAGAGAAATGTGTTTTTTTATATTGAAAATATATATTAAAGCGCATGAAAAAGTGTTAATATTTGGTAGCACTCATTTTAAAGAGAATTTTCATTTGAACCTCTAATTTAACTGCAGTGAAGTAAAATACTTAATCAGTTTCAACAAATTTATTTACTTTAAGAAAAAAATTATTTTAACGGGTTTATCCATTTTATTAAAGTAATATAATTTTATAATTTTTTTGAGTTCTACTATTTGCTTTAATAAATATTTTAAATTCTCAAACTTTAATAATTTTAAAGAATACTATAGTCATTATTCAATTATTAAAATTATTAATATTTTATTTATTTATATCATTTAGAGTAAATTGAAAAATATTAGTTTTCTTTGAATAAATAAGATAATGAAAGTATAAATATTTATGAAAGTGTAAATATTTGATCAAATCAAAATTTCGTTTAATTATTTTCAGTTGCTGTTAAATGTGAGTTAAAATGAGCAAAAAGGTACATTATGGACATGATGTGGGGTTTATTTTTGGAAAATTATGGACATGATCTTATAAATGAAATTTGCACTAATTATTAAAATAATATCAAAAATTTTAAATGATTGTTAATGTAGATCGTTAATAAAACTAAAAATAATATGTTTATGTGATATTTTAAGTTTGGGATATGCTTAGATAATAGTATGCTTTAGCCTTTAGGTTAATAACGCTTATTAAGAAAATATTGAACACTTACTTTTAATATCAACTAAAAATTTCCTAATGAGTAAAATTTAATTTTTTTTTTGAATAAATGTGTAAAAATTAATTAATAGTACTTTTTAAGCCCTAAAATTTTACAAAGATACATTTTTATATCTATAAATTTTTAAAAATTAATACATTAATCAATTTGTTGTACTTCATTTTGTTTTATGAAGTTTCATGCATATCAATATTTACAATTTAATGTATATTTGTATGAAAATGTAACCACAAAAAAACACTTCTATGCAAAAAAAAAATATTTAAATGACATTTTTCTGAAAATCAATAAACCCCATAATGTGAAGATCCAACAGTGATCGGTGGCCGTCATTGATAGACGATGGCTGCGAGTGTGATCAAACGATTCAACTCTTGTCGGTGAATTAAAAAATATTTACTTGTGTGATTTTTCCTTTCTTTTAAGGCGTGAGCTCCTATAATGCTATTAAACCACTTCCTGTTATATTATATAAAATTTAATTTTCTATTTTAATTGGTTTAAAACTTGTGTGTCTCAACTAGGGTCTGCTCAAAAGATAGGCTACTAAGATTTAGGCCTAGGGCTTCCAATTTTTAAGGGAATTTATTTTTTAATTAATAATATAAGTTAGGAGTGTACAAACAAAAAAAAAACTGATAAAAAAATTCAGAATCTGTATGGTTAGCTTTTTTTTTTTTTTTTTTTTTTTTTAGAATCAGACCGAATTGTACAGTTGATTTTAATTTTGATAGGTCTGTATTTTTCAGTAATATTATACCGAAAACTGTACTGAATTATACTGAACAATTTTGGAACACAATTGTACCGAAAGAATCGATGTTTTAATATTTAAATTTTACTATACATAATAACAAATAAGAATTAAATAATTTATATAGTATTATTTATAACTTTTATAGTTGTATTATATAAATATAATATAACTTTTAAATTAAAATATATTAAATTTATTAATTATTTTATAAAATTAAAATAACATTTATAATAGTTATAAAGTTAAAAATAGTTTTATATATTAAAAATTTTATAATAGCAGTATAGAGCTCTGTATAAGTTTTAAATAAATTTACTATCAAATCAGTAACTACATTTACTATTAAGATGTAAATAAAAAAAAATTATAACTATTATACAATAATGAAATGTTTTGTAGGTGACCCTATCCAATACCAAGAACGAAATTCAGAAATTTTATTAAATCTAATTTGTCCAAAACTACAGGATTTTAGATGGTATAAAGATATATTTTTAACAAAAGTTTATACTAGGCCTGATTGTTATAATGACTATTGGAATGAAAGATTTATAGCAGGTTCACCTAAGTTATTTGCAGAAAGGGTACGAACTAAATTAAGAAATGAAAATAATAGTATTATACCATATGACATTTTAACTTATGGAAATATAATAAATTATATAAATAATGAAGGCTTAGCGATATGTTCATATTTAAAATTAAAAGCAAAATTAAAACGAGATTCAACTTCTACTAAGAGAGAATTATGAGATTTCTATCAACAATATAGTTATGAAACTATCATAGCCTCATCTGCTAAATCTAAAAAATATAAAAAACAGAAAAGAACTCAATATAAGCCTAGTAGAAAACGCTATTATTCTAAACCCAATCAATATAGTCAAAATAAAATTTATAAGTCCAAATCATCAACTAAAAAACAGAAATCGAATAAGAAACTTAATCCAAAACAAAAAGATATTATCATATGTTATAAATGTGGAAAAATTGGTCACTATGCTATGAATTGTAGAGTTATGCAAAGAATAAATGAATTAGAACTGTCAGACGAATTAAAAAATAAGATCTTAAAAATTATTATAAATGAAGAAGAATCTAGTAAATCAGAAGAAGAAGAATTATTTGATTATTCAGAAAATGATTTAAATCTATTAAATACAGATTCTGATTCAGAGTCTAGTAATAATGAATGTGATTGTATAGGACCTTGTAATTGCAATAGTATAAATATGATAAATACTGAAAAAGAATTTCTACTAGACATTATCGAAAGGATAAATGACCTAGAAATTAAAAAGGAATATTTAATGAAACTAAAAGATATAATAGGAACTACTTCTACACAAAAGAATTTTAAACCTTATGATTTTCAAGAAATTTGTAATCGATTTAAACAAAATAAAAAAACTATAAAAATAGAAGAATTACAAGAAGAAGTAAGAAATGTTAAAATAGAATTAAAAGAAGAAATAAATATTTTAAAAGAAAAGGTTAGTAAATTAGAAAGAGAAAATTTAGCCAAAAATTTGGAAAATTATATGAAACAACCCGATATAGGAACTAGCGATACAACAGATTATATAAATAATATACAAAGAATAAATTACCAAAAATGGTATGTTAAAATAAATTTAATAATAAATGACACTCATTTAGCTACAACTACTCTAGTAGATAGTGGAGCAGACCAAAATTGTATTAAGGAAGGTTTAGTACCAACTAAATATTATGAAAAAACGTCACAACGATTACATACTGCTAGTGGATCTAGACTTATAGTAAACTACAAATTATCGAATGTCCATATATGTAATCAAGGATATTGTTTTAAAACAAACTTTATTTTAGTAAGAAATTTAAATACAAATATAATTTTAGGAACACCTTTTATTACTATGATATATCCTTTTACAGTATCAGAAATAGGAATAAGTACTAAAATATTAGGAAAGAAAGTCATATTTGAATTTTCATTTCCTATTAAATCTAAAGATATAAATTGGCTACAAGATAATAATATTCAAAAAATAAATATAATAAAAAATAAGAAACAGCACTTAAAACAATTATCCAATGAGATAAAAATTAGGAAAATAGATAAACAGATAGAAACATTAAATATTCAAAAGGAAATAAAAGAAATAGAAGAAAAATTCAAATCAGATATCTGTGCTCCTGTTCCCAATGCCTTTTGGAATCGAAAATAGCATATAGTAAGTTTACCATATATAAAAGATTTTGATGAAACAATGATACCTACAAAATCTAGAGCTATACATATGCGTCAACATTTAGAAAAAACATGTCAGCAAGAAATTCTAGAATTAAAAAACAAAGGATTAATTAGAGATTCTAAGTCTCCTTGGTCATGTTCGGCCTTCTATGTTATGAATGCAGCAGAGATTAAAAGAGGAACCCCAAGATTAGTAATAAATTATAAACCACTTAATAAAGTATTGCAATGGATTAAATATCATATACCTAATAAAAGAGATTTATTAAAAAAATTATATGAAGCAAATATATTTTCTAAATTTGACATGAAGTCAGGATTTTGGCAAATATAAATTACAGAAGAAGATAAATATAAAACATGATTTAATATACCTTTTGGACATTATGAATGGAACGTCATGCCATTTGGATTAAAAAATGCTCCATCAGAATTTCAAAACATTATGAATGATATTATTAGGCCAATTAATACGTTTTCAATAGTCTATATAGATGATGTTTTAATATTTTCAAATTCTATTAACCAACATAAACAACATTTAGAAAAATTTTATAATATAATACATTCTAATGGAATGGCGGTCTCTGAGTCAAAAATGAAATTATTTCAAAAGCAAGTCAGATTTTTAGGACATGATATATATCAAGGAACAATTAAACCAATAATTAGAAGTTTAGAATTTTCAAATAAATTTCCTGATGAAATAAAAGACAAAAAAACAGTTACAACGATTTTTAGGTTGTTTAAATTATGTTCATGAATTCTTTCAAAATTTAGGAATTATATGCAAAACTTTGTATGATAGACTTAAAAAGAATCCTAAGCCATAGACTGAAAAGCATACAAATATAGCCAGAGAAGTGAAATCCAGAGTAAAAAATTTACCCTGTCTAAGTTTACCACACCCAGAGGCATTTCTTATAGTCGAAACTGATGCAAGTGATAAAGGTTTTGGAGGTATATTAAAACAAAAATATAATAATAAAGAAAGCTTAGTTAGATATTATTCAGGAAATTGGAATCAAACTCAATCAAATTATTCTACTATAAAAAAAGAGATTTTAAGTATTGTTTTATGCATCAAAAAATTTGAAGATGATTTATATATGAAACAATTTTTATTACGCATTGATTGTCTAGCAGCAAAATATGTTTTAGAAAAAGATATTCAAAATTTAGTTTCAAAACAAATTTTTGCTAGATGGCAAGCTTTACTAAGTAATTTTGATTTTGAAATTGAATTTATCAAAGGAGAAAATAATTCTCTTCCTGATTTTTTATCTCGTGAATTTTTACAGGAAAAATGAATAATCAACAAAATAATTCTAATAAGCAGATTTTGTCACGTGCTACTTATAATAAACAGAATAGCTCATCATCTTCTTCAAGCCCATCTAGCTCGAGGCTAGTACCTTTAGTTCATCAAAACCTGTTTTATCCAATAAGACCCAAAACCTCACCGAATCAAATAAGACCCTCTTTTACCTCAGCTTTAATCAGACCATCAAGCCCAAGTCTATATACTCCAAGTCCATCAAAACCCTCTTCCAGTCAAAATCAGCAAAAGACAAATTCAGGATATATTCTTCATCAAGCAAGATTATTTGTCAAAACCCTAGATGATGAAGAAGTATCATTGGCTTCAGAAGGATTTATAAAACTTATATCTTTTTTATATCCAAAAAATTTTCATTTCAATGAATCTGATGTTTCTAGAACTCGAGAATATTATCAAAATATTTTAATAGACACTGGATCAGTTGAATTTGAACACAATTTTGATAAAAATGATCCAACAAAAATAGCTTATTCAAAAGTAAAAATTTTAGATGTTTTATCCTCTGTTAGATGGAATCAGCAGATCTATACGAGTAAGAGATTTTCAAATGATTTTACTCCTACTACTTATAATTATTACGATTATCAAATGGCTTGGTATAAAACCTTCTATCTACGAAATTATAATTATTCTTGGTTTTTCTATTTTTCTAACAAATTTTCAACCGAGTTACCAAACTGGTTTTACATTTGGTTTTCATACTTTGGTAATCTGGTTGATACCTTTCCTCAAGATGTTTTAATTGCCTATGATAAATAGGCAAGCTATTTTCCAACGGAGAAAAACTTAGTCAAGCTTCTAGTCAATTTCTCTATCATTTTTCGAGTCCCATGGATTACCACGTGGACGTATTATTTAGATCATGGTTCAGAAAGCAGATTCCCCACTTTATATCAAGAATTCAAGACAAAATGGTGGGACAATTTCAATACTAGTCAAGCAGATATAGATGTAGTCATTTCTTACTTTGCTCCATCTAGAAATGCAAGTGAAGAAATCTCAGAATTATCAAAAGGATTTAAAAAATCTAAAGAAGAAATTCTAAAAAGAATATCCTCAACTACTAATCCAAAGGAATTGCAAGATTTACTCAATATTTATTCCAGTGAAGCACACAGCTCCAGTGGTTCTGAAGACATAATTCCTATTTTTAGCCCAGATTCTCAAGAACCAGACTATAATTTTGAATTATAGATTTGTATTATAATATGTAATCATATATGTAATTATTAGCCTTTTATAGGCATATAAAATATATATATATATATATATATATTAAAATTAAGTAGTCACAATCTTATTTTTTTATCAAAATTATTATATTATATTAAATTTATAGTAATCTAAAGTATATTAATAAATAAAACATATATATAATATACATATACAAAAAATTTTATCTGTCAACAATAAGCTTATACATCAACATCGTAGAATTAATAATAATAATAATAATAATAATAATAATAGTTATATTATGATTTTATCAATTCTTCTATATCTATTTGTTCTAAATAATAACCGTTATGTAATTCAAAATTATATAAACTCATTTAAAAAATTTCAAAATCATATATGTTATGTTGATGTATAAGAATTAAAAAGTTTAAAAATATATCTTAAAAATTTAATTTTCTATGAAAATCTTGACAATTACAAAAATTATCAATATGATATATTTGATGTTCAAAATATAAACTACGTTTAAATTTTCGTTTTTCTGTTTTTAATAAATCAACTTCTATCTGATCTGATAAATTTAGAGAAACAAAAGTATTGATAAATGAACTAACAAAACCAAAAGAATTCATTTTTTCTGAATATAATTCAATTTACCTTTATTCATAGAAGATGAAAATTTTGATAACACAAGAGTTGAAGGAGTATGAGTACATAGGTTTGAGAAAATAAGCTGAAGATCTAAAGATTTTTTATAAAAAGAAGTTGGAATTTCAAGAGGATATTTTTTCTTTTCTCTAATTTTGAAGGTTTTGAAGATTCTGATTTGCTTCTAAAAATTGAGTAGCCATCTTTTGATAATTGGAGAAAATAGCTGTTGAAGATGGTCATCAAGTTTAGGTGAGTAGTTGGTGCAGCTTTAATAAAGTAGCTGCCTCTGTTTTGTTGTGCAGCTGGTTGGTGCATGAATAAAGTAGCCGCTCTTGTCTTGTTGTGCCGACAATTGATAATTTTCCTTTTTTTTTTTTTACATCTTACTATTAAAAGATTACATATTAAATATCAAAATTATAATATGGCTCTTGTGAATCTTAAAAATTATCTCTTGGATTTTTATCTTCTGAATTACTATAACTATTTATTTCTAATGAATATTTATGTAATAATTGCTGCAATTCTTCTGCTGTTGTTGCCGTGGAAATCATTTGAAGAATTTGCTCTTTAGTAGATGAAAATTCTGGCTGGATGGACTCCAAAGCTTTCTTCTTAGTATTAGCAAAATAGTTGATAATTGAGTCTATATCTGCTTGATCATTATTAAAATTGTCCCACCATTTACATCAAAATTCTCTATATAGAGTTGGAAATTTTAAAACAGTTCCTGGATCTAAATAATAAGTCAAAGTACTGATCCATGGAATTCTAAAGGCAATAATAAAACTAACTATTATTTTTACTAGGCTATGCTCTGAAGGGAAATAACTGAGATATTTATTATAGGACATTTGAATATCATGAGGGAAGGCTTCTTTGATAATACCAAAATGATTAAACCATATAAAAAACCAATTTGGTAAATCAGCAGAGAATTTAATAGAAAAATAGAAAAATCAAGAATGATTGTAATTTCGAAGATAAAATGCCTCATACCAAGCTGCTTGAGAGTTGTAATAATTATATGAGGATGGGAAAAAAAGGGTTGAAAAACGTTTGCTAGTATGAATTTTTTAATTCCATCTGGCTGAAGAAATAATATATAATATTTTGACTTTACTATAGTCTATTTTAGAAGGGTCTTGTTTATTAAAATTATGGTCAATTTCTACTGAGCCTATATCAATTAAAATATGCTGATAATATTCTCGAGTTTTTAAAAAATCAGATTCTTGAAAATGAAAATTTTTTGGATATTAAAAACTAATAAGTTTTATAAAGCCTTCTGAAACAATGGATACTTCTTCATCATCTAGAGTTTTAATAAATATTTTATTTGAATGTAGAATATATATTGAAGAATTTTTCTTAGGAGAAGGTGACGGAGAATAAGAAGTAAAAGGTTTGGTATTAGAAGGGCTTGCATCTAGGGTTGATGCAAAGGAAGATCTTATCAAAGTAGTAGGTATTCTGGATCGGAGAGGAGTAAATCTATTTGATAAAAGTAATTAGTTAGATGGGCTTTTGGGCCTTTGATTATTATTAGTAGAGCTATCTGGGGTAGAATTCTGATTACTATAATTACTTCATAAAGAAACTTTTGATAAAATCTGCTTACTTATTTGCCTTGTAAAAATTTATAAGATAAAAAATCAGGCAATGAGTTGTTTTTTCCCTTAATAAACTCAATATCAAAATCAAAATTACTTAGTAAAGCTTGTCATCGTGCAAAAATTTGTTTTGAAATTAGATTTCGAACATCTTTTTCTAAAACATATTTTGCTGCTAAACAATCTATGCATAATAAATTTTTTTTCATATAAAGATCATCTTCAAATTTTTTGATACATAAAATAATGCTTATAATTTCTTTTTTAATAGTAGAATAATTCTTTTGAGTTGGATTCCAACTTTCAGAATAAAATCTTATTAAAATTTCTTTTTTATTGAATTTTTGTTTTAATATACCTCCAAATCTTATATCACTGGCATCAGTTTCAACAATTAAAAATGCTTCTGGATGTGGTAGATTTAAACAGGGTAAAAACTTTATTTTTTGTTTGATTTCTTTTAACAATGTTAGTATGTTCTTCTGTCCAGGAAACATGTTTCTTTTTTAATCTGTTATATAGTGGTTGACATAATTTTTCTAAATCTTTAAAGAAATCATGTACATAATTTAAACATCCTAAAAATCTTTGTAATTGTTTTTTATCTTTAATTTCATCTAGAAATTTATTTGTAAATTCTAAACTTCTAGAAATTGGTTTAATAGTTCCTTGATTAATATTATGTCCTAAAAATCTTATATTAGTTTGAAATAATCTCATTTTAGTTGCAAATACTGTTAGACCATTATGATGTATTATATTATAAAATTTGCTTAAATGACTTATATGTTGATCAATAGATTTTGAAAAAATTAGTACATAATCTATATAAACTATAGTAAAAGAATTAATAGGATTAATAATATTATTCATAATATTTTGAAATTCTGATGGAGCATTGTTAACCAAAGGGTGATTGCTCTCTATTTTGATCTTGATAATCAAATTAATTATTACTAATATTTTTGTTGAGTGTTATTTTGATAGTGTTCAAAGTTTCAGCACATTTGGTTAAGGTTTCCTCATTAAACAAATCAAGAATTTCATAAAGATGTGTAACTCCCAATCGAGACAAGGAACTCTCGACAGGGATACAAGTCCAGACCGGAAAGTGCCATGTCCAGACCGGGAAAGCATTGCTCAAAGTGTCTCAAAGTTCCAGTAGCCAAAGCAGACTGGGAAAGGCTATGTCCTGACCGGGACCGTTAGTTTCTAGACCAGGACAACAATGTCCTGACCGAGACTGTAGAGCAGACCAAGCAAACCAAGTGTCCAAATTGGGAAACTCTACACGATGACTCAAAAGTTCCAGTAGCAAAAGTAGACCGGGACATGGGATGTCCTGACCGGGACACTCAGTTTCCCGATCGGGAAAGGTTGCGGTCCAAGCGGGACATTCAAAAAGACATGACCGTTGAAGTGGAGACACCACCATAATGTGCCACATCATCAGAAAGTCAAAACATACTTAGTCAAAATTGACTCAGGTCCCGACCGGGAAGGGTAGTCCCAACTGGGATGTATTCAAAGCCTAGAAGACCCAAATTCTTGGCAGTGGCATCATCAGGCAAGTTCCGACCGGGACACATGGAGTCCCGACTGGGACACTTGAACAAAAACTAGCCGTTGGAGATTTCAGCCAACCAGAAGTTGCCACGTAATGCAATCAGGCATTTCCCGACCGGGACACCTCTCTCTGCAAACTGCATTTAATGCACTTGTAAGAGAATGTTAGAAAGAGTTATGGCACCATTTGTAATAGCTAATTGGTAGGAAATTAGTATAAATACCTTACCAAAAGGCCATTTAATAAGAGCCAACAACTTAATAAGTGCCAAAGCTATTGCAATTTATTTTCTCAAATCCTTTCATTCAATTACTTTTGTATAAGGGTTCAAGTGTTAATCTGAAAACACTTGGGTTGTCTTGTAATTGGGAAGTATGAGCCAAATTACAAGGAATTGGTTGTT
>CATIWF010025233.1:0-10011 GCA_949630135.1 Balakata baccata
AAAAAAGAATGCTAATCAAAACAACTGTCAATGATCAGAAAATCACTAAATTTTAATAGATAAAAGATACAGCAGGGTTATTTGTTCTTATTTCTCCAGTAACATTTGTCGTGCTCCATCTTCCCCATCAAAAGAATGAAACACTGTTCAATACAAAAGAAGAATCTAAATCATATGTTATATAGTGCTATAGCTCACAGTCCCAATTTGTGCTCTATTTTCATTGTGTTGCATTTTATACATTTGTTGTCTACCCTCACTAAACTTACACGCAATCCCTCACAGGCTTGACCTCCAGATTCCAAGTCAAGAAAACTAAATTTTCTAATTCTACATTCCCACGTTTTGCTTATCGATGCAATCAGATATAATTAAATCTACTCATCTTGGCTACAAGGACGTCCGTGCCAGAAAATCATTAACAGCCAGGTTAGCATCTCCATGAGAAACGGCATCGTCAGGTTCTGGAATGTAGAGAGTAGATGATGAAGCCTGCATGGTTCACATCAAATATCAATTCAAAGTAACCGATAAAATATGGCAAAGGCAAACCAAATCCGACTTCTTACACCGTGTTTGGTCCACTTAATTCATATTTTAAATTGTAAAGCAATTACAATAAATGAATGGATCCAATTGAAAAATGATATGAAAATCAGCTCAGATGCAGACCACGATCTACTGCTGATGACAACAAAATTAAAATGACCTTTCATTTTACCAATTAATTTAGCTTCATTGGTATTTTTGCAGATAACTGCAGGTAGGGGTCTATACGTTCAGCAATAAGATCCAGTGTTGTCAAAGGCGCAAGGGGCGCTCACCTAGGCACACAGGTGAGCCGATGGCAGCCCCCAGCGCCTTTGGACAGGCAAGGCAAGGCGCACACCTGATGCGCCTTGGTTGGCACCAGATGCGCCTCTGTCTGCCTGCGCTTTGTGCACCTGATGGAGGGTTTCAAACCCTAATCTCTTTCACATTTTAGACTGCCAGCAGCATTTTCTTTTTTTATTTTTAAGGGTATTATAGTCAAAATAAAACTCTAAGTCTTCTAGGGTTATACTTTTATGTTATATTAGGACTCTTTTCGAGTGTTTTATATTTAAACAAAAGACTTAATAGTCATTAAGCAGAGACAGCAAGCTTCCCTTCTTTTTTTTTTTCCTTTTTTTTTTCTTTTACTTTCCTGTCTTTATTGGTCCCAAAACGACAATACTCTCTTTTGCACATCCTTCAAACTTGTTTTCTCCTTATTCAAGACACTATTTGATGCCTTAACTACATTAGATGATTAAATTACTAATTGATTTGTAATCGATTTCAAGCAAAGAAAATTAATCATATATTGAATTTATATGCAAACAAACACTGCCCAAAATCAATAAGAAAAGTAATTATCTTGGCATTATATGATTATGTAGTTCAACCTCACCTGATCTAATTTGATTTGCTGCCCACTTTAGTTTTATTTATTTGACTTTGAGATGCTCCATTTTTTGACATTGTTTATGTTGAATAAGTAAAGTAAAACGAAACTGGAAGAATAGAACTTTTTTAAATGCCATCAGAATTAAACACATAAAACAATAAACCTTTTAGTTTTTGGTTGAAACTTATTATTTTCAGTTTTATTTTACAACCATAGAATTTAGGATTTTATCAAACAAACCTTTTAGTTTTTTGTTGAAATTTGTTATGTTTAGGATTTTATGCTGATATTTTTTCATACATATATATATATATATTTAACATTTTTTTAGAATTTTGCACCTTACTTCGATCAGGCGCACGCTTTTTTTGTGCATTGCGCCTCAGGCGATAAAAGACTTTATCGCCTTGAGTGCACCTTGCGCCTTTGACTACCTTTAAGATCCTTCAAAAACTAACTCTGGAGACACACACACAAAAGACCTTGATATAAAAAGTCCACATATAGTTACAGTAGCATGAAAAGTTCCAGAATAGCAAATTTGTGTTATTTTATTTTTTGTTCAAGCACCAACGATAACTCCTTTGAGAGAGTCATCTAACAATTCACCAAACAGGAGGCAATTTCACTAAACTATGAAATGCATCAACAGCATTCATTTTTCTCAGCAGAAGAGGAAAATGGAGGTGAATTGAAAAGGATCCACACCTGAATGCAATTCAGATGCATCAAAGCACAGAGAGGGAGAGAATGGGTCAGCCTCGATCCCAGAACTATGCTCAAAGCATAAACAACCTTACGTTGACAGGACTCAACTTCAGAAAAACCTAGAATGTACTAGAGGACCAAATAAATAAAAGCCTTTTTCTTTTGGGCAACTTCAATTAAGAAATTCACAAATGTTCTAATTAAATACTATGTGCAAAGGTATTCATGAAAACATACTTCCCTAATTGAACATACCTTTGCATCAAGTTGCATTTCTCCATTGCTATCTTCCTGCAGGCATGCACCATGTGCTTTCAACCATTCTATACACTCCTCTAATCCAATCGAGTCTTTCTGGTCATCTCCTTCACATGCACTAGAAAAGCCCAAGACCTGTGCAATATATGAAACAGGTACTGTAGGGCGATATGACCTGGACATGCAGTTCACAGCTTTGTACCGTATCTTTTCAACACAGAGATCTGCAGAAATACAAAATTGCCATCACCTTACAGATATTGACTTTGTAACTCGAAGTGAAAAAGGAAACTGAGTAATTCTAAACAAACACCCACCCATGAGACAGGTGTTTAAGTTTGGAGCTGTCTTGTACAATCTGAAGTACATAACATAGTTCCCTGATGTAACAGCTGCACGGACTGCAAGAGCATGTTTAACAGCTTTATCCTTTTTTGCCTCCTCTGTTAATCTGGCAACTCAAACAGTGAATTAATATCATCGTTACAATCATTTTATGTAGCAATTAACAGAAAGGGAATATATCTGCCTTTTCCATCTAAGTTCTATGTTGCATTCATATATGCACAGACAAATAAAAAAATACTATGGAAGAAAGAAAGTGCAAGGAATATGCACTTTGCCATGGTCCAATATCCACATAAGCAGAGGCAAAGATTTATTCAATTAGCTTAACCAACATAGTTTTAGAAGTTGTCCACC
The DNA here is from genome assembly GCA_949630135.1 of Balakata baccata. Classification (NCBI taxonomy): domain Eukaryota; kingdom Viridiplantae; phylum Streptophyta; class Magnoliopsida; order Malpighiales; family Euphorbiaceae; genus Balakata; species Balakata baccata. The sequence goes on from CATIWF010025233.1 coordinate 3,098, forward strand.
ATTCTGGTGTACCACCAGTGATTAACATAAAAACACAACATACTTCTTTCTCATAGCTAATAAGTAAAAGCAAAAGAAACTAAAGAGACATTACCACAGATATGCACCCACAACTGTGCATGCATGCACTTCATTTTAGCAAAAGGTTTAAAGACTGACTCAAACTCAAAACAGGTCAGTATCACATTCATAGATATGACTTGGCTCCTTGCCCAAGTACTAGACATGTATCCAAGCAGACAAACATAAAAAGAAACATAAACAATATCATCAAGGTTCTTTGGCATCAGGCTCATGCTTTTCTGCTGCACATGACACAATCAACATCCAAGTAAAAACAAGACATCAATCCTACCATGAAGGTTCTCATTCTGTCTAACAATGTTCAAACAGTCGAACTCTACAGAATGTGTTCCTGACCATGCACAGACACACAGTTTTTTTTTTCCTACAATATATAGAAAATCATCTCTCACAACATTTCTCCCCCAAGTATGCTAAATGGATTAACACCAATTTTACTTCAGCAAAAGAAATAAATTGGTATACTTGAAGAGGAAAAAATTTCACTCAAACTTGAGCGCACGTGTAACATATGGGGAAATGTTGATAAACAAAAAAATTGATGTAGGACAGCTAAAGAAATGCATCAGCCAGGGCTTTTATAGTAGGCACATGTTGATTAATTGATGAGTTTTTTGAGGTTTATATCTTAAGAAAAGAATTAGAACTGAAAGGTAAATTTTGGGTTGATGAAAGCAACTAAAGAAAAGAAACTAGAGGCTGTGATAGATAGGTTCCCATCGACAACAGTGGCAGTGCGATAATAAATAAAAAAATAAAATGTGGGAGGAATATTCAGGAATGGCATGAATGCAAATGTGCCTTCCAAAAAGCTCCCAAAAAGCTCAAGACAAACTCATAACTAAGCAAAGCCTAAAGAAATAAATAGGTTACTCAAATTGATGGATCAAATATTCCTTGTCACGTATGATTAGCAATCCCAAGAAAAATTCAAAATTAATGCTAAAACAGAAGCAAAAAATTTTTTAAAAGAAAATTGATATACAAAACAAAACTCTACATTTCCGAGAGAAAATGCAAATAACTACAAAAGTAGAATAGATTGACAAGAAAAATCAGCATCAAACTAATATCAGAACTTTTTTTTTCCTGCAATTCATCAGTTTGGCATAAACTGTTTCCAGTAAAAAGTCAACTACCATGATCAACCATCCAACGTTTTATAATGATAATTGCTGCACTAAAAGCACACATAAGAAAATAGTAAGCAATTATTACAAGTAAAAATTTACACTTGAAGATCTAATAAAGTGTAATTTTTTTTCTGCAATGAAAGAGATGGTGCTGCAGAAAAAAAGATTATCGAAGGAGTAAATTTCACATACCATCCCTCAACCTAGCACTAATGCAAAAGAATGTCCCTCAACTTTAATTCATATAATAGAAATATCACTCTTACCTGTTTCCACAGGTTTTACAAGTTACCATGATGACTAAGTGTCACATTACTGCTTACATATCATACATTTGATTACTAGATGTCTTGTCATTGTCTACATGCATATACATGACTCTCCTATATGTAGGCAGTGATGACTAAGCATCACACCACCACTTACATGGAATATACTTGATCATTAGGCGCCATCTATATAAGTACATGTGAACTCATTGATTTTTTTTGAAGAACCATTTAAGCACAATTCCTGAAAAAAAAAACAATCAATAAGAGTCCACATGTATTATATACAGGTGGTGATGCAACAAGTCATCAAGTATAATCCATGTAAGCAGTGATGTGATGCTTAGTCATCAAGGGTAACCTGTGAAGTTTGCAGAAACAAGTAAGAATAATATTTTTGTTTCTAATATAAATTAAAGTTGGGGGATATTTGTGCTACAAATTGAAGCTGAGAGGCATTCTTGTGCATTAGTGCTAAGTTGAAGGACGGATTGGGAAACTTATCCATTATTAAAGGGGAGAAATTTGTGAGAGCTAGAAGCTGAAAATAATACATCAAAATGATAAAACACTTAGCAATTAAACCAGATAATGAACTACTCATTCATCTGCATAAATATTCATTTTTACATATAAGCTGCATTATCAAGATATTTTTATGAGAATTTTAAATTATTTATTTATATTGCATGATAAAGAGTAAATGTTTAGAACAATTATTTTAGATTACAGTAACATAACCTAATTTAAACAACTGAGAAAAAAAAATTGCTGTTATTTCTTCATAGAAAAAGTGATAATCAAAACCAAAAATAAATTGTTAACTCTCTGTATTTTTTAGATTTTCCCTTATGATATGTTATACCTTAGATGTTTGTTGGTGTTTTAAATGTAATTTCCTTCTTCTGTCAGAAAAATTCCTTGTTTTTTGGAACTAGTCAATTGGAGATTTTAGTTTGGCATTTTATATGCAAATAGGAGTCCATGAATTATACTTATATTGTTGAATTTGACAACTTACATTTGAATATATTCAGAAGTATTAGCAATCGAAATTAGTCATTTAGTCCTCTTTCATCCAAGCAGTATATTTAACATTATTTTTTTTGTCCAACCAGAACTTTTGACCTGTTACAGATTTATATTCCTTAATTACATATTGTAAATCCCTTGATTAGTGTTGTAGATACCCTAATTAGTATAGTTTTCTAATTAGATATAATCTTTGTATATAAATATATACTTCCATTATCAATAGATACATGAAATTCTATTCCCATCTCTGTGTTTTATATGGTATCAGAGCATTAGAGAGTGAAATTTGAATCTAAATTTTTTTTTCCAGATTAGGGTTCCAAAATTGGGGCTTTCATTTGAAGTAGTTCATTGTCGTCACCACCCACCTAGGGAGAAAGGCCACTTACTCCGGTCACCCTCGTCGGCCTCACCTTGGTCAGTTCGGTTCTCATTTGTGCTTTGTTCCTCAGTTCAGGTTATTTGGTATTGTGTTTGACCTTTGTATGATTCTTGGAAGCTACTGCATTTTCTGATTTTTTGGGTTTGAGTTGATTTTGGATCAGTTTTGTTAATTTAAGTAATTTTTTAAGTTCTGGGCTATAATTATTTTCTTTGAATTATGTAGGATAAAAATGGAGCAATTGTAACGGATGCGATTCTAGAGATGTCCAAAATCAATGAACACAAGCTCAATGGTTCTAATTATTTGGATTGAAGTAAAACTGTTCGGCTTTATTTGCGAAGTATTGACAAGGATACTCATATGACTGAGGATCCACCACAAGATGAAACAAGGAAAACTTGGCTACGAGAGGATGCTCGGCTATTCTTGCATAATCGAAATTCAATTGACAATGAGGTAATTGGTTTGATTAACCATTGTGAATTTGTTAAAAAATTAATGGATTATCTGGATTTCTTATATTCTAGGAAAGGGAATATTTCCCATATTTATGAGGTCTGTCAAGCATTTTACCGTACAGAGAAACAAGATAAGTCTCTTATTAGTTACTTCATAGATTTTAAGAAAACCTATGAGGAGCTTAATATGTTGCTGCCATTTAGTTCTAATGTGAAAGTTCAGCAAAGTCAAAGAGCAGATAGCAGTCATGAGTTTTCTAGCTGGTCTTTCTTTTGAATTTGAGGCTACCAAATCTCAAATTCTCTCAAGTTCTAAAATTTCCTCCTTGCAAGATGTCTTTAGCAGGGTATTTCGTACTGGAAGTACTCCACATATGTCATTTAGTAGCGCTCTTGTTAGCCGAAATAATAATTATGAACAATGGAAGTCTCAATCCATGAATGACAATAAAGGAAGAGGATCCAACAGTTATGAAACTCGCACATAAGATTCTGAAGAAATTGTGTGCCATTATTGTCATAAGACAGGACATATGAAGCGTGACCGTAGGAAGCTTCAGAAAAGAACTTAGAAAACTCAATTGACTCATATTGCATCTTCTAATTATGCTTCTGAAAAGTCAGTTCTTATCTCTGCAGATGAATTTGCTAAGTATTCTCAGTATCAGGAATCAATGAAAGCTTCATCTACTCCAATCATTGCTATTGCTGATTCAGGCAAACCAAATGCATGTCTCATTTCCTCATCCTCCAAATGGATCATTGATTCTGGTGCCACAAATCATATGAAATGTAACTCTGGTCTTTTTTCTACATTTCAATCTCATACATCCACCTCTAGTATTACTTTAGCAGATGGGTCATCATCTTCTATTCAAGGGTCTGGTTCACCTACGCCTTTGCTTCCCTTATCATCTGTCTTACATTTATCTAACTTATCTTTCAATTTGATCTTTGTTAGTCAATTGACTCGCAATCTTAACTGTTGCGTCTCATTTTTTCCTGATTATTGCTTATTTCATAATCTTACGACGAAGAAGATTATTGGTAAAGGACATGAGTCTGGAGGCCTCTACATCCTTGACACACAAATACTCAAATTCATTGCATGTTCAGTTGTCACATCTCCTTTTGAGGCGCAATGTAGGTTGGGTCATCCCTCTCTTCCATTACTCAAGAAGCTTTGTCCACAATTTAGTAAAGTGTCTTCATTAGATTGTGAGTCATGTCAGTTTGCTAAACACCATTGTGTTAGCTCTAGTCCAAGAGTCAATAAACAAGTTAGTTTTCCTTTTGAGTTGGTTCATTATGATGTTTGAGGTCCTTGTACAGTCGTGTTTGAACCTGGATTTAAGTATTTTGTTACTTTTGTTGACGATTATTCTCGTGTAATTTGGTTATATTTAATAAAAACTCGTTCTGAGCTATTTTCTCACTTTTGTGCCTTTATTTCTGAGATTAAAAATCAATTTGGTATTTCTATTTATACATTGCGGAGTGATAATGCCAAAGAATACTTGTCAGCATCTTTCCAAATTTATATGATTCAAAATGGCATTCTGTAACAAACTTCTTGTGTTAATACTCCATCTCAAAATGGGGTTGCTGAGCGAAAAAATAGGCACCTACTTGAGACCACAAGAGCCTTATTATTTCAAATGAATGTTTCTAAGATTTTTTGGGCTGATGCCTTCTCCACAACCTGCTTTCTGATCAACCGCATGCCTTCATCTATTCTTCATGGTGAGACTCCTTACAGTATTCTTTTCCCCAACAAGTCATTATTTCCAATTGAACCTAGGATATTTAGTTGTACCTGTTTTGTTCGGGATGTTCGTCCAAATGTAACTAAATTAGATCCCAAATCTTTGAAATGTATTTTTCTTGGCTACTCTCAACTTCAAAAGGGATATCGGTGCTTTTGTCTTAGTCTTAATAAGTATCTTGTCTCAACTAACGTTTCTTTCTTGGAAGACAAACCATATTTTTCTTCTTCCAGTCCTAAATGTCCTAGGGAGGATAATGACTTGTTAACATATACTATCTCATCATCTGATCTTGTCTCTGATGGCTCATGTCAAACCTCTCATTGTTCAAGTGTACTCTAGATGTCAAACTCCTGAGTTATGTCTTGCACCAGCTCCTTCGTCATCAGATCCCATCTCAAGTAATGATCTTCCCATTGTCTTACGTAAAGGTAAGCGTCAATGTACTTATCCTATTTTTGCTTTTGTTTCTTATGATCATTTGTCTTCTACTACTTGTTCCTTTGTTGCTTCTCTTGATTCCATCTCTATTCTGAAAACTGTTCATGAGGCATTAGCTCATCCTGGATAGCATAATGCAATGTTGGAGGAAATGAATGCTTTAGATGACAATAGTACTTGGAACTTCATCGATTTACCTCTAGGGAAACAGGCTATTGGATGCAAATGGATTTTTACGATTAAGGTAAATCCTGATAGGTCAGTTGCTCATCGGCAAGCTCGTCTCGTTGCCAAAGGATATGCTCAAACCTATGGGATTAATTATTCTGACATTTTTTCTCCTGTTGCTAAATTGACATATGTCAGGTTGTTTATTTCTATGACAGCTACTTATCATTGGCTCTTACATTAGCTTGATATCAAAAATGTTTTTCTTCATGGTGATCTTCAAGAGAAAGTTTATATGGAGCAACCTCTGAGTTTTGTTGCTCAGGGGGAGTATGGGAAAGTTTGTCATCTTTGTAAATCTCTATATGGTTTGAAACAAAGTCCATGAGCTTGGTTTGGTAAATTTAGTCAGGCTTTTGAGAAGTTTGGCATGATAAAGAGCAAATCAGACCACTCTGTTTTCTACAGACAATCTGAAGCTGGTATTATTCTTTTGATCGTGTATGTTGATATTGTCATTACTGGGAGTGATATTGCAGAAATCTCATCTCTTAAGTTTTTTCTTTATACTCAATTTCACATAAAAGACTTAGGGATGCTGAAATACTTCCTGGGTGTTGAAGTCATAAGGAGTAAGAGATGTATTTTCCTCTCTCAAAGAAAGTATGTGCTTGACTTGCTATCTGAGACAAGGAAATCAGGAGTGAAACCTTTTAGTACCCCGATGATTCTCAATATGCAACTTACAAAAGATGGTGAATTATTTGAAAATCTAGAGAAATATAAAAGATTAGTTAAGAAATTGAATTATCTTACAGTGACTCGTCCAGATATCACATACTCTGTCAGTGTTGTGAGTCAGTTTATGTCATCACCAACAATTCATCATTGGGTAGCCTTAGAACAAATTTTGTGTTATCTAAAAGGGGCACCAGGACGTGAAATCGTGTATACAAATAATGGTCACACTCATATTGAGTGTTTCTCATATGCAAATTGGGTAGGTTCAAAGGTGGATAAAAGATCCACATCAGGATATTGTGTGTTTGTCGGAGGGAATTTGATCTCATGGAAGAGTAAGAAGCAGAACGTTGTATCACGATAAGTGCAGAGTCAGAATATAGAGCTATGATACAGTTTGTTTGTGAAATTGTAAGGATATATGAACTCTTAAC
>CATIWF010025239.1:0-82976 GCA_949630135.1 Balakata baccata
CTAATGAAGTTGTGGTCCTTTTGTTGTACTAATATGCAACTTGATGATGAATGCTCTAATATTGATCAGACGGTAGAGATTAAAGTGAGAATGGATTGTGAAGGTTGCGAGAGGAAAGTGAAGAAGTCAGTGGAAGGCATGAAAGGAGTGACCACAGTAGAAGCAGAGCCCATGCAGCAGAAGCTCACTGTGACGGGATATGTAGATCCAAACAAGGTCTTGCAACGTGTCAGGCATCGAACGGGGAAGAAGGCTGATTTCTGGCCATATGTACCGTACGATGTAGTGCCCCACCCTTATGCTCCTGGGGCCTATGATAAGAAGGCCCCTCCTGGGTACGTGCGGAATGTGTTGGATGATCCACAGGCGTCCCCTCTCGCACGTGCCAGCTCTTTTGAAGTTAAGACCACTACAGCTTTTAGCGACGACAACCCAAATGCTTGTTCTATTATGTAAATCTATTTCCTTCCATGTTTTGCTCATTTAATTAAAACTGGTTTTTTATTAATATATTTTGCTCGTAATTATTGAATATTAGACTTTTTTTAATCATTATTTAATATATATATATATTATTAATTTATTATGTCTTATATTTTAAATTCTATTAATTTATTAATTTATCTATTATTAAAAATTATATAAAATAAAATAATAAATATTTTACAATTGTTTGGCATCTCTCTCTATTTAATATATATTAACAACAAGCAAATGGAAAACGATTCTATGTTTTTATATAAATTGAATTGGAAATATTTTCTCTTATAAAAATTGTAAGAGTTTGAAATTTTAGTTTAATTAATAAATTTATAGTGCGTACAATAAGAAAACTATCAGCAGCTTTGTTGCATACCGACCGTCTATTAAGCTTTCTAATGAAAAAATTTTTTTTGGACCAGGCCTACCAGAACCTTTTTAAGAATTTGCATCTAACTCCTCTCTTTCTACAATTAACATCTCGCACAAAATTCACCACCTGCACTGCGGATGGAGCTGAAGAAAAGAGCTTGCCTCGTACAACTACAATACAAACAGCTCAAATATTGGCAACAAAACCCCACACTTTCAGCATCAATCATGCCTTTAGAAAGGAGCAGTGAATGGCAATGCATGTACATCCGCTGCAGGTAAGTAACAGCTTTGTGGCCAAACACTTGATTTTCCATAATTTGTGCCCATATTGCAATTTTTCGAACTGATTCTTTGTTTGGCATTTTGGTTAGGCTTCATTTCAAACAGCCAATCTTGGTCATCCAATTCAGCATATTCAATCTGCAATTGCGGTGGAACCCAGCTCTCAATCAGATCTCTGACTTTTAATGCTGAATGGGAGGAGCAACTGCCACAGAAATTTGATGGCAGAGCCAACTTAGCCTGGCTAGAAAGATCCCCAGATGCTCCAATAGAAAAGAATGACTTTTCTTTGAGTTTGGGATGTTCAGAAGCTCCAACCGGAAGGCGTGACTTCTCTTCCCTGATCTGGATAGGGAGGTCTTCTTTTCCAGAAGTAGAACAGGGAGGATCATCCTGTACTCTACCTGGAATAGGTGAATGTTCATCCATTTGTTGAACAGAGGCAACATTATTCCTCACAGAATCGCGAGACAGGCCATTGCTGTGTACCATTTCCGAATTTTTATGCCTTTGTGGAGGCAATAGGATCCGAATGACACTTCCTTATCATTAATAATAAAAATATGAATAAAAAATATTAGTAACCACGGACAGCAAACTGCCAATCCAACAGTAAGGAAGAAACACAACCCACTCACCAGAATTATGCCTGGCATCAGAGGCTGACCTCAGCTTCTGTCTTTTGTTGCTGTTATGGGTGCTATCATAGGAGCTCTCGGAACCAACAGGATGTCCATGTTCTTCAGTAAGGCTACTCTTCTCAAGATGATCTATTTCATTGTCTCTGCTCTTTTGACAGTATTCACCTTTCTGATCCTTTCGACTTGTTTCGTCCCTATGCCTTTTCTTAAGACTATGTTTTTTCCTTTCAACCTTTACATTTCCCAAGGCCTTCTCCTTATCTTTCTTGTCTCGTCTTTTCTCTTTCTTCTTTTCTTTCTTGGCCCTCTCTCCTTCTCTCAGGAGCTTCAAACCGACAGAGTAACTTTCAGTTCGTGAACATATATGATAAGCAAGAACAAAGAAAAATACAATTAAACATATGCTCTCTTTAATAAGTTCATGCAACAAGAAGGTCCAATTTTATCTGAAAATAACTTAGGAATTAGCAAGCTCCCTTAGGCTATAAGATTAACTCTCATTTGTAAGAATAAAGAAAATAGAGAATCAGGAGTTGAAGCATACTAGCTTTCCATTCAATTTCAACTACTCATGCATCTGAAATTTCTATACAGCTAGTCAAATCAGTATAGTGTGGCCTAACAAGGCATTCAAGATGACAAGTTCACAAAAAATTCTCTGTTCTTTATACCCTTCATGGATGAGGGTCTTGGGCAAGTTGCACAATAATAAGTCTGTTAGGTAAGATATCATTCCACTAATAACAATAAATTCTACTTATCTAGATATAGACCTTTTTTCAGTTAAAATGATTTAATGGTATCAGAATTTTTGCAAATGTATCAAATTGGTACCAAAATTTTGTTTTGTATCAAATTGGTACAAAAACTTTTTAAGTTAAGTTTTAGATCATGATACTAAACACTTTTTCAGTTGATTCATGCTGATGTGGATGTCGAATTTGTTGACGTAGCTATCGGATTTGTTGATGTGGATATCGGAAAAGTTTTTAGTACCATGATCTACATAGTTATTAAAGGCGCAAGGCGAACTAAGGCGCTAAGGGGTCATGAAGCATAGGCGCAGGTGCGCATACAAGTGACATGAGGCACAAAATTAAAAATTAATTGAAAAAAATTATAAATTTTATTATTAGACTACTAGTAAGATAATATACTATTATAAATATTAAAACTCAAAACACACAAGTCATAACAACAAAATACAAACACATACACAAAGGAAAAAAATTTAATTAAGATTTAATATCTTAAATACAAGGTTCCTAGGCTTACTAAACACATAAGAATCCTAAATTTACTAATACTGTATTTAACAAGTTCTAATACTTATTAATTATGAATTATCAGAGCAAAACACAATTAGTTTTGCGCATAAATTATGATGTTCAAATCGTATTTGTGGAGGCTGGAACATATATTTTCTTTGTCCTAACCATTTTTTTTCTTTTTTATTATTTGTTTTGAAAATAATTAGATGTGGTAAGATCTACTAAGAGTTATCTTCAATTTATAATTAATGATTTAGATTTCCCCACACTAAAAAGAAAAAAATACAAAAGTTTAACTAATGTCACAAAGGCGCGCCTAGGTGCACCTCGCCTTAGACTCAAGGTGTACCAAGGCGCCCGCCTTTGGATTTTCACGGCGTTAAGGCTGGCGCCTAGTAAGCCTTGCGCCTGAAACGCGCCTTTAACAGCTATGATGATTTGAAACTCAAATCCAAAATTTTGGTACCAATTTGAAACAAATCGAAAAGTTTTGGTACCAATAAAACATTTTACCTACTTTTTGTCCAAATTCATTTCATCTTCAAGATGCTTAGATCTTTCTAGAATACCCAATAGAAAAAAGATTAAAACTTCTACATTAACATGGAGAAAATCTAGTATTTCTAGTAATCCCAATATCATATCCTGGAGAGGCTTAGAGATTCTTACTGTTCAGCATAAGAATATGAGATTTAGTATGTTTATTGTCCGACTCCAAGACATTTTTGTAAATAAATCAAATTTTATTGACAGAAATATAATGCCTGTTGCGCCTAAAACGCGCCTTTAACAACTATGATGATTTGAAACTTAAATCCAAAATTTTGGTACCAATTTGATACAAATCGAAAAGTTTTGGTACCAATAAAACATTTTACCTACTTTTTGTCCAAATTCATTTCATCTTCAAGATGATTAGATCTTTCTAGAATACCCAACAGAAAAAAGATTAAAACTTCTACATTAACATGGAGAAAATCTAGTATTTCTAGTAATCCCAATATCATATCCTGGAGAGGCTTAGAGATTCTTACTGTTCAGCATAAGAATATGAGATTTAGTATGTTTACTGTCCCACTCCAAGGCATTTTTGTAAATAAATCAAATTTTATCGACAGAAATATAATGCCTGATAATGCTAAAGTCTCCATGCATGATCGCCTATCAGTGTGCAAATGAGATGGTCCACTTCAACAATTTATGCAAGTCCACAAAATGAGAATAGTTTGGAAAATCTAACGAGCAATTTTTCATCTAAAGTTCAGGTCGCATTGCACTTCATCCAATTTCCAAAATTGTAGGCATAATATCTATTTAGATACACTCAAATAATCCCTTTCCAAACTAAGGACAGACTGGCGAATTGCAATCAACCTTGTGAACAATAAATATGTAAATTACATAATGTAGTGCCAATTGCAGTAATATCTCATATCAACAGCCAACTCGCTTAAAAGAAACTAAAAATCACCCCACTTAGGTTAATAGTGAGTATGATGATATTTTCTCCTCCAGTATGTAACAATCCCCAAATTTATCAATTAACACATTATAGCCACTAGCTCTCTGTACTAATTAAGGGAATTGTCCAGGAAATACAAAACCAAAACAATATTAACCACCCAAAAATACCATGTCTTCATAAATAAGTAGATCAGAAGACGGGTTCAAAACCATATCCATGTTCATGGTCTTTCTCAAGTGGATCAAGCACGGTAATATACATCTATCCTGCAGCAATATAAACAGACCATGTTCTTGGTTTCTCTTTCCATACAAAGCTAGCAACATAGCAAAGCAGCAGAAGGGAATACGTCCACCAACAACAATTTTGGGAAATGGTAATACAGTAGATAATAGCAGTAGCAGTTGAGCATAAAACGCAAAAACGCCAATAACATAGCATTTTAAGGCTCAACAAACCTTAATCGATTTAATCAGTGCCTCATCGTGGATCCCATTCTTCGCGTACCCAGGAGGAGGGTACGGGAAGCACCGAGACATCTTTCAAACACCAACCCAATAGCCAAACACAAAAGCCGACTGTAATGGCGTTGGTAAAAAGGAAACCCTAGCTCTTAAATCTGATTATCTAGGGTCTAATCTTTCACTAAAAGACAAAGAAGACAGAATCCTATGGCGCAAAACTGAGTTTGATGTAGTTTATTGAAGAGATGAATTAAAGAAAAGAGAGCGAGAGACAGAGAAACTAAGCCTGAGATGCAAAAATGAAAACGGCGCTTGCGCAGGCAAGCAAGGGGATATATATAGAGTTAGATAAGAGAACGCGTTTGGAAACAGAAATATTTATCCTAAAACGATGTCGTAACATCAACTACAAACATCTCATATTTGAACCTGTATAAGATGAAGCAGCAAAAATTCTCAAAAATATAATAAAGAAATGTATATATAAAAATATATAACTGTATAAACAATATAATGTAATTTTAAAAAACAGTTCAGATTACAATATATTAATTCAACTATTGAAACTATAAATTAATAATTAATGATTCGTATTTATCCAACCATTTACAAGCAGAGCATAATCTAAAAATAAATATACGAAATAAATTATTGTCATTAATTCACATTTTGCTGTTAATATATAATTTTATAGGTAAATGCTGTCGTTTTGACTTGATAGGGCAGTGTCAAAGGAACAGCCTTGTCAGAATGGGAGGTCCAGATTCGATCAGCCGGCTTATTTCTTGCATCAAATAAGTTAACGGTGAAGCCCCGAGGCTGAACCTACACCTGAACGGCACACGATCACTCGAATCCCACAGTAGCAAGTACTTGACAGGCAGTTGAGGTTCGTCAAAATACAAACAAGTGAAAAACATAAAACCTTGATTTCAATTAAGATCGTTTTATAGAGAGAGAAAAAGAGAGAGTGGGAGTTAGTGAGAGAGAATGATCTCGGACGGAGTGGAAGACGAAGAGAAATGGCTGGCGGCAGGAATTGCCGGCCTTCAACAGAATGCCTTCTACATGCATCGCGCTCTGGTAACGCCTACTTTCCATTTAATTGTTTGTTTCTCGAGAAAATGGGGGGAGATTCTTTAACATTTCTCTGAGGAGGATTAGTTGATTTATAGAAACCCTAATTTGTTCAGGACTCGAACAATCTTAGAGACGCTTTGAAGTATTCAGCGCAGATGCTGTCTGAGTTGCGGACTTCGAAGCTTTCCCCTCATAAATACTATGAACTTTGTAAGGGCTTGTTCTTCGAGATCTGATTTCCAGTTTGATTTTTTCCCTATTTTATAATGTTGATATTTGAATTCGAGTAGGCAATTGTTGAAATTGTGGAATTGTGTTGTGTGGTGTGATGCTGTAGACATGCGAGCATTTGATGAACTGAGGAAGCTGGAAATGTTTTTCAAGGAAGAGACTCGGCGTGGTTGCTCAATCATTGATTTGTATGAACTTGTGCAACATGCTGGAAACATATTGCCACGATTGTAAGTCCATTTTCATTTTTTAATTTAATTTTTTTATAATTAAACCTTTTTGGCTTAATTTTGTCATGTTTTATGCAACAAATGCTCTGTGATTTTGTTGATCTGATTTTTCTATAATAAAGTGAATTTATTATTCTCCTGTAATTTATCGTTTGACATTCTAATAATGTTAATTCAGAATTTAATATCAGTAAGAATGAGCTTATTTTTTCATGAAAGCTGAGAGTTCTGATGTTTTTCTCTGCCAGTAGTGATCTATTTTGGACTCCATGATGCTTTAGGTTCTTACATCAGGTCCTATGTTCTTCCGATTGTCATTATATCAATGACATTAGTCATCATTATGGTCCTCTTTGACCGAACTCCTGCATATCAGGATATCCATGTTCTAATTCTCTGGGATTCATGCTTTCCTCATCCCTGGTAGTAGAAAGATATGAAGAGAACACAAAACATGAATATCTTAGATAGCAATATACTCTGACTCTTTCATTATTTAAAATATTTCCATATGGACTTTTTATGTTAGATCCTTATGCCCTTGCAAGCAAAGACATTATCTATGAGCAGATGTGCTTTCTAAATGGAATACACATATTAATTGATATATATTAATTTAGTTTGGTAAAGAAAGTTCTTGCAGCCAGACAATCCTAAATTGGCCTGGCCATTTTAAAGCAAATATGCAGTCTGTTGGAAAATAGCAAACATGTTTGCAAGTGAGAAGACATGATGAAATTTTCGATTGCAATTAAATCTAAAGAGGCTCCTGCCAAGAATCTACATCTGAATAGTGTGATCTGTGAATGATATACATGCATACATAAGAATTTTGTACTGATTGGTGGTTGGATGGTTTATTAAAAGGATGTCACCCATATGATGATTAGTAATGGTATTTGTTCGAAGTTTTCACATCATAATGTAATTTTATCATGTTCCTTTTCAGGTATCTCCTCTGTACTGTAGGGTCTATATACATTAAATCTAAAGAGGCTCCTTCCAAGGATGTTCTTAAGGATATCGTTGAAATGTGTCGTGGCATTCAGCATCCTGTACGCGGGCTATTCTTGAGAAGTTACCTATCTCAAGTCAGTAGGCATAAATTACCTGATATTGGTTCTGAGTATGAAGGGTAAGGATATCATTGGTTGTTGAGGATTTTGTTAAACTTCTAGATGAAACTCATTTTTTGTTGGTTATGGATAGCATATTTAGTCAGATGGAGAACTGTTAAGTTTAGTGGTTTAATTCAAATGTCGGGGGTGTTAGATGAATTGAGAGGTGGATCTACTATTTTCAGGTGCAAGTCACTATAATAGAACATAAAAGGCAAAACCATCAATGTATGTTGTATTAAGCTAATGTGAATGGCTGAATTTAGCGAACCCTTCCCTCACATTGTAGCACCAAGTTGTCAGAGTGATATTTTTATTGCTTTCGACTATGTTTGGGGGTGTAGGGAAATAGAAATTGGAAGAAAAGGATAATGGTTAGGGAGTAGGAAAAGAAAAGAATTGAGGATTAACCTATTATTCATGTTTGGACGGTGGAGAAGAATTTTAAATAGAAAGGCTAAAAATAGTCGCATTTAAAAAGTGTTTTTAATTGTGCAGGAGGGGTAATTCTTATTCCCTCTCTTTTGAGTAAGAAAAGTGGGATTTAGAAGAATATCTTATCTTTTAGTTTCCAGCATCTTTGGCCTTATCTTTTCCTTCGCGAGCAAGTTAAATATTTTATTCTTTGGCCTTATCTTTTCCTATCCTTCCTCCAAACTTAGCTGTATTTCCATTTGTAGTCTTGTGGTGGATTGTGATTTGAACTTACAAGTGCATTGACTTTTTTACACCCTGCAGGGATGCTGACACAGTCATGGATGCTGTGGAGTTTGTGCTGCAAAATTTTACTGAGATGAACAAGCTGTGGGTGCGAATGCAACATCAGGTTGGTTGAAATATCTACGACTGTCTGCTCTCATGTTTGGCATGCATCACAATGCTTGCATGTCATGAAGGTAAAACAGTAAACACATCATGAGGGCATGATTTCTGGTCATGCAGGTCTTATACTGCTTGTCAATCATTCATACTCTTAGCTGATCCTGAGTTGAGGCTTGCTGTCGGGCTTTCTGGTCTGCAGGGGCCTGCCCGGGAAAAGGAGAAGCGGGAGAAAGAGAGGAGCGAGCTACGTGATCTTGTAATACCAATAACTTGCAAATGGTTAATTTCACACTGCAACTTTGTAGTGTATATGCAGTACGCATGAATGTCTAAGTGTTTGCTCCATGCTATTTAATAGGTCGGGAAGAACCTGCATGTCCTCAGTCAGATAGAAGGAGTTGATCTTGATATGTATAAAGATATCGTATTACCCAGGGTCCTTGAACAGGTTTGATCTTTTTATTTCTGTGGTGATAATTTATCTTTAGAGCTATGATTTTTTTTTTTACCCATCTTTATCCTGAAATAAACTCTGCATCTCAATTATTTTGACAGGTGGTTAATTGCAAAGATGAGATTGCTCAGTTTTATTTGATGGATTGCATTATTCAAGTCTTTCCAGATGAGTATCACTTGCAAACTCTTGAAGCTCTATTGGGTGCATGCCCCCAGCTTCAGGTGTGAACGTGGTTTTAGTTGATGCATCTGACTTTTATCTTTGTGATGATGCAACAATTTCAGATTTTAAGTTCTGCTTCCACTTGTAACTCTATGTTTCACAGCCATCTGTGGACATCAAGACAGTGCTCTCGAGATTGATGGAGAGGCTCTCAAATTATGCAGCTTCGAGTACAGAAGTTTTACCTGAGTTCTTGCAAGTAGAAGCTTTCTCAAAATTGAACAATGCCATAGGGAAGGTAAATTCTGCATCTTCAATGTTGAATGATCTAAAAATCTGGATAATAGAGTTAAATTGAAGGGTGGAAAAGGATGGTGTTTGAAAATAAAAAACTAGACTGGAAACATGTTGTGGTAGACTGGTAGTGCTTTTTGAAATGATTTCGTCAAATTCTCTGTGGTTTATATAACAATTAATGTGTTTTAGTCAATAGGTTTGTATCTTCTTTATTTTTTTTTTGCATATTCATGTGTTTTGAAATAAAGTCTCTTATTAATGCGCTTGACCATTGTACTTTCATTTCTTTCATTTTTTTTTTTTGTAATTAGTTTATTTTTGCTTACTTAATCTACAAAGATAAATCATATACATTGAAGCAGGTGATAGAAGCACAGGTTGATATGCCTGCTTTTGGACTTGTGACTCTATATTCATCTCTTCTTACCTTTACTCTCCATGTTCATCCTGACCGGCTGGATTATGCAGATCAAGTGTTGGTATATTTCACTCTGTAAACTACTTTTGCAAGTACATTTCATTTCTAGGTCTGTCTACAAAATTTCAATTTTCATTCATAACAAAGTTAATGGATATTTCCACTTAGTTGTCCCTTATATTTTTAGGGATAAGTAAAATCACTGGTACAACTTGACAATATTGTAATTGGAGTTTGCTTTCCAATTGTGAGAAATCTGATATTTTTTTTTTTTGGGAAAATTACTATTTGGCCCCTGTAGTTTGACATAAAATATTAGTACCCTCTGAGGTTTGAAAAATATATGATTTGCCCCCTGTAATTTAACATAATACACTAGTACCCCCTGAAGTTTGAAAATTATACTATTTACCCATGAAGTTTTGATATATTGCACTAGTACCCCCCTGCAAGTTTGATTTACTGAACTAATACCCCCCTTGAATAAAAGAAAAAAAAATTTTTACCAATGTATTATATTCGTTTTCAAACCTCAGGGGTACTAGTGTATTATATCAAATTACATGGGGAAATCGTATATTTTTCAAACCTTAAGAGGGTATTAGTATATTATGTCAAACTACAAGAGGGTAAATAGTATTTTTTTCTTTTTTTTCTTAAAACATTTTTTGGCCTCCACTGAACAATTTTTTTTACTTATGAATTCTGAAATAAATGTTATTGCAAATGCTAGGAACAAAATTAAATTACAAAATAAACTTGCTATTATAGATTAAAAGTTATTGTGGCATGTTTCATAACATTTGTTGGATGAAGGCTTTTGGCAAATGTTGCATATTTAAATTTCGTTGAGAACAAAAGTTCAGTTTCAAGGTATTATATGGTATGCTGGCAGGTCCGTGAAGCATACTTATTTTGGAACATTCTGGTTGGTAATGGAGTTAGATCTCAGCAGATCTGGTCTCCCTGGTTATCAAAGTGACAAATATATCCCTAGTGTCTGTGTGTCTATCCGAGAGTGAATTTGGCTACTATGGAATTGTGTAATTATGGAACCTAAGCTATAGCATCAGGTTCCTTTTAACTAAACCTGTCTGATATGATGATATCATGGTAGCTAACCTAGGGTTTACATCTATCTGGGTGCCTATTTTGATTGCTTCTACATATAAAGTGATCTGTTGTCTCCATTGATTATCAGGGAGCATGTGTTAAGAAATTATCGAGCAAAGGAAAGCTTGAAGACAACAAAGCTACAAAACAAATTGTGGCACTCTTAAGTTCTCCATTAGATAAATATAATAATGTTGTCATTGCATTGAAGCTTTCAAACTATCCTCGAGTCATGGAATATCTTGACAATGAGACAAATAAAGTAATGGCAAGTGTTATAATCCGAAGTATTATGAAAAACAACACACGTATTTCTACAGCTGACAAGGTATATTTATCTTCCTTCCTCATCCTTGTCTTTCAAATAAGCTCTCCATATTCATATTTATTAAAGTTATTTTCATTTTGTAGGTTGAGGCGTTATTTGAATTAATCACAGGGCTTATCAAGGATCTGGATGGAACTCCAGAGGAGGTTATTTTTAGTTTACTCACTTTTGATATAACTAAAACATTCAAACTTTGAGAATATTGGTGTGTTTGTATTGTCAGCTAGTAATGAATATTTTAATTCCCTCTCCACAAATTTTCTCAAAGTAACTTCTTTCCTTCACCTATAGGTTGATGAAGATGACTTCAAAGAGGAGCAAAATTCTGTTGCACGTCTTATTCAGATGCTGCATAATGATGATCCAGAGGAAATGTATAAGGTAATTCACTTATCATGCATGTGGATCAATATGTCTTTTTGGAAGTCAAATTGTTATCATGTTATTTAAGTTCTATGTTTATGTTGGTATAATGACTTCTTACTTTCACTTGTTTGCCTAGATACTAATTGTTGCCTACATCTGTAATTCAGTTTAAAAACCTTTATAATCCTCTGTTTAATATTGCAGATCATATGTACAGTGAGGCAGCAGATTATGACTGGGGGACCAAAACGTTTACCTTTCACTGTTCCTCCACTTGTTTTTTCCTCTCTTAAGGTTTGCTTCTACCTAAAACTATCATGTTTGAGATTAATAAAATCTCCCTTGCCAGTCCTCCAATATGTTCATATGTTATTGATCAGTAACAATAACATGCATGCTAACCAATGTTTGAATCAGTAGTTCTTCATAACTGATGGTCTTCAAAAAACAAAATTAAAGAATTATTAGCTGAGGATGGATATAAAATGGCCTCCTTTTTTTTCTCTTGTAGCAATGCAGTTTTATTTGACAACATATCCTCAGTACGTATTTGTATGTGCAGTTGGTTAGGCAACTGCAAGGCCAAGAGGAAAATCCTTTTGGGGATGATTCATCGACACCAAAGAAAATTTTCCAGCTTCTGAATCAGGTTGCTTTTTGTTGTTGGTCTGCCTTTTTATTATGGAGACATGGCAACATGATCATATGTTAATGTATTTGGGAATGTTAACCATACTGTTTCAGACAATCGAGGCACTGTTAACTGTCCCGGCTCCTGAACTGGCATTAAGGTTGTACTTACAATGTGCTGAGGTAAAGCTCTTTTCCATATTGATATCTAGGGCTCTATTTGGCTGTTGTCGCTCGTCATCTTGTGTTTTGATATGTATTTTTGCTTGTTTATCAGGCTGCAAATGACTCTGATTTAGAGCCGGTTGCATATGAATTTTTCACCCAAGCATATATTCTTTATGAAGAAGAAATCTCTGTAAGCCGATACCTGACTTAGTAAATGATCAGTTCTTTGTTGAGTCTGACTTGAGTAAAGACCTTCCTATTTGTTCGTTTTACTAATGTCAACCATTGTGTAACAGGATTCGAGAACACAAGTGACTGCTCTACATTTAATAGTAGGGACTTTACAGAGGATGCATGTCTTTGGCATTGAGAATAGGGATACTTTGACGCACAAAGCCACAGGGGTAATCGTAGTAGTATTTAATCATAATTTAATTCTTATTGCGCTGCATTGACAACTGGTACTAACATAAGACCTTTGCTTCGAGCAGTATTCCGCTAAGCTCCTAAAGAAGCCCGATCAATGCAGAGCTGTCTATGGGTGTGCGCATCTCTTTTGGGTTGATGATCAGGATAACATGAAAGATGGAGAGAGGTGCGTACTGAAGCATTTAGACATGATTAGCAGTGTTTAATCAATGTGTGCCTTTATTTTGTGACTTCTTGTTGGACATTAGTGACATTTTCCAGATCACATGGGTGCCTTTAAAAAGGGATTAGTGATTTTATTACTACTAATTTGATATGCATTGTTTGTTTGTGCTAGGGTTTTAATTTGCCTAAAGCGTGCTTTAAGAATTGCAAATGCTGCTCAACAAATGGCCAGTGCAGCACGCGGTAACACTGGATCAGTGACGCTTTTTGTTGAGATTCTGAACAAGTAATTGCTTCTGTTTGATCCTACTGGACGTTGTCCATTTATTAAATCTATCTTTTAACTTCGATGAGTGAAATCCTAATTTCTATTGTATTTGAAGGTATCTTTATTTCTTCGAGAAGGGAAACCCACAGATTACTGTTGCTGCAATTCAGAGCCTCATAGAATTGATTACAACAGAGATGCAAAGCGAGTCGAGCACACCGGATCCTGCTGCTGATGCTTTCTTTGCCGGCACACTTAGGTACATCCAGTTCCAGAAACAGAAAGGTGGAGCAATTGGTGAAAAGTACGAGCCCATCAAGGTGTGAGAGGATGCTACAAGTCTCTTTCATTTTCTCTTTCCAATATAATTGCTGCCTTTGACTCCTTGGAATAGGGTCTGTGCGCCAATGTTCCCGGCGAAGAAGCTTTCCTGAGTGCAGTCAGATTGCATTGTTGAAATTCTGTCTGCTCATCAGACCAGTGCCGAATTATACGCCAACACTATATTGATGGTTTTGGAAATAAACTAAATACAAAGTTAAATGCTGACTTTTTTTTTTTTTTTTTTGAGGTTCTGGTAATGATACCATTTTTATTTGTATTTTAGATGGTGTTGTATTGAACTGAACTTCTTCTCACTTGACCTTTCATATTACTGCTTATATTGAAGTTTTGTTTTTGAACTTAGTTCTTAGTTATATATTGGAGAAATTATTAGGGAGACTATATCATTCATAGAATAATCTAATCATTTATTGATATGTATTTAATTATTTTATTTTTATTGGTTAGTGTGAATAAAATATGCATACATATTAATAAATGATTGAATTAGACCATAAATGACATGATAAATTTAGTCAATCTACAAATTTTTATGAACATTATTCTTAACTATGGTTCTCTTTTTAATTGAAAGTGTTATGCGTGGTGAGGTTCCAAAGGGTTGGTTCTCTACCGCCTTTGCTCCGAAAAAGATGTAAAGTTAGATATAAAACAAAATGTTGGTGAAAATTCTAAAAATTCGGATTTGAAAACAAGAATATCTTTTCCTTGCAAATGCATTATCGGTGTTATAATATTAATTGGAGGCTTAATTACTTAAAAAAAACTCAAATTTTGGGATCATGAATAATTTGAGTACAAACTATGAACATTTGCATAAGAATACTTAAACAATGTTCGTTTGAATATAAATAACTTCTGGTCGGAATTTCTTTTTATTAAAAATAAAGATGACTAATTAGGTATTTGGATTAATTTATAATTTTTAAAACAATGAAGTATTAAATTTAAAACAAATTATAAATAATTAAAACACGACTCTACCAAACACAAAATTTCTTTACCTTGTACATTCGTTTATACTTTCTTACGGATTAATTACATCAATGTTACTAAAAACTTTATATTGCTTAGCACTTAAATTTCATTTTTTTTAATTTTATAACGCTAAAATCACTTAATTTTATAAATTATTACCGATAATTTGGATAATACTTGGGATTTTACCCAAAAATCAGATCATCCTAATCAAAGGTAAAATCCCAAACATTTTCTGATATAATAAACCTTATATCTTCGGGTCTATGTAAAATTTCAACAATTCATACCCAAAAATAACTCTGAATTTGGAGATTGAACTAATTTAACATGTTTAACAATTACAGCCCAAAACTGACGATGAACATAAAATGAAAAAGGAGAGAACATTAACATTCATTTTTCTGCAATCAATCAAGAGGAATCCCAACATAACTATCAATAATGTCTTGCTAGAGATTTTATAGTTCTTTCCATTGGTAGTATACCCAATAGACATACATGTTTCTAAAATTCCCCTCACAATCCGCTCAAATATTTAGCCACTGATTTTCTTCGGAGAAAGACCAAGAGAGTCTATCTTCGGGGCCACAAATGAAGCTGATCCAACCTCTCCTCTGGAGATCCGGACGTAGACGTCCACCACCTGACTTGGGTTCGATGGCATGATAGGTTAGGGTTCAGAAAAGATTTGGGGTTTTCTAAGAAATGAAATATAAGAGAAACCAAATATAAAAAAATTAGAGAAGATTAAAAGAAAAACCAAACACCTTGTTTTGCCACCATTTCGCCGGAAAGCTGAAGCCCAAGTGATCAAAACCCGATTGGCGCAAATGGGTTATGTTCTTTTATCTCGGTTTTAAAAGAAAAATTAGAGAAGATTAATCAAGATTGAAACCAATTTTAGCTGGTCTGCGTGATGGAGGCACAGTGTGGAAATTAGGGTTAAAAATATTTTGATTTGTTGCAATTGATACCAGAATTTGAATGAATGTTAATTTTATATTTAAGTCAAAATTCCAATTAAATAAATAATGTGTTGGCCAGTTGACATGTCATATTCCTATTTTTTATATTTCAGTACAAAATTGTAATATTTGAAAAAATTTTGATACCAAATTATAATATTATAAAAATTTTGATATCAAATTACAACAAATTAAAATTTGATAATAAATTTTTATACTAATAATATTTTTAACTCATGGAAATTAATTTAGGGAGGGTGAGGGAGGAGATGGAGGGAGAATAATTGGGGGGAGAAGAAGAAGCAGATAGGATATTTTTTAAATTTAGTCCTTAATTTTTCTTCAAAATTAACCCCAACGTTTGTTGACTCATTTTTTTTATAAAAAAAGAAAAGAAAAATTCTGGCTGCCACGTAGGATCAATTTACTGATTTTCGACCAAAAGCTATTTATGTTCAAATGAACATTGTTTAGGTATTCTTATGTAAAGTTGATAGTTCGTGATAAAATTGTTCATGACCCCCAAGGTTTGTTTTTTTTCAATTAAGCCCTAATTTGATGATTTTTTTTTTTTTGGAAAAATTACTATTTACTTCTTCTAATTTTAATTTAACATAATACAATAATACTTTTTGACATTTGAAAATATATATGATTTCTCCATATAGTTTGACATAATATACTAGTATCCTTCTAAAATTTGAAAAAAAAAATAATATACTAATAAAAAAGAATATTCTCTTTTACTCGAAAGTATTAGTCAAGTAAATCAAATTTGCAGGAATGTACTGGTGCAATATGTCAAAACATCAAGAGATAAATAATATAATTTTCAAATATCATGAGATAGTAATATATTATATCAAAATACAATGAACAAATCGTATATTTTTCAAACCTTAAGAATATATTAGTGTATTATGTCAAATTGGAGAAAATAAATAATAATTTTCTCATACTTTTATGTTCTATAAATCAATTAGAAACCAGAAATTGGGAAAGAGGAGAAAAACAAGGATAAATTGCTTCTTGTTTACATTTAAAGAAATATAAAGGAAAAAAAATGAAACAGGAAAAATATTGAACTTATAAAATTGGTAGCCATACAGTAATTTTTCTAATAATCTTCATGGAATCAGATTTTGGTGATTGTTTAATTCTGTTGAAAATAAGTCTGATTCTCAAAGCAGAGCCTCCTCTCTTCTAAAACCTCCTCCCAAAGCAATGCGATGGCCTGCCGGAGGGAACAAGGCATTGGCATAGATGGTAGCATAGGACAATCACCCACTTTTATAATTCATTGCTGTAATTTTTTTTCCCCATCATTGCTACTATTCTAGTCACCTGTATCTTAATATAACTTTATAAGAGCATCCCTGATAGTTCTATTTGCTTTAAAGATCATCTTTAATAAAATAACAAGATAAACTCTTTATATTTTTTCTTTATATTTTATTTTATCCTTTGTAAATTAATATTTTTCAAAAGAAAAAATAAATTATTTTTATTATAAAAAAAGAGAAAAATAACATACCAATAAAAAAATAGAACGTGTAGCAAGTTAGTGTGATTTAAATAACATGTAGAATAGAAGTGAAATTTGAAAATCAAACTCACCATCTTCTCTAAATTTGAAAAATTCAGTGTTTATTGAAAACTTTTTTTAAAGATTTACTTTTTAAAATAAAAAAAAGAACTCCAATCAAAAGCTTATTAGGAATATTCTAAAGGTTCAAAATAGAGAACAATCAAGAAGAAGCTTTCACCACACGCATTAACCTCTATGATTTAACGTATATGGTTGCATCAGCTATCAAACCCAGCAAACTAGAAACCAATGTGGAACTCTATGTAAGCACTCCATAATCCAATGCTAATTGATAAAATCGTTCAAGAACTATGCAAAAGCAGTCATCTTGATAACCCAAAAGACCCAAGTCACTATCCATTTAAGAAACCCATATGCTATCACCCGGCCATCTATTTGACAATAGAAATGCAATAATAATGGTGAAAAGAACAGATACTGATGGAGGGGCTTATGATTTGTATCAGAAACAAGCAAGTTGCTAATAAACTGCGCAAGCAATACTTAACCGCATAGCTCAAAATGATAACATCCATGCGAGGCAATGTCGTTTTCCTAACTGGGATAATTCCAATCACTAATACATAATAAAACATATCAAAACCGGAAGGTACGAGAAGGTGGGCAATTACATGACAGAATTCAATATTAGACATCCACAACAATCCAAGCGAGCAATACCAAACCACCTGATGCTTCATTGAGATCCCAATAACTCTGCTGGGGCAGTAAACGAGCTTCTTTAAGAGCAAGGTAAAAAGAAATGAGGGGAACCGGTAACACATGAGCCGTTAACTTCAATCATAATATGGAACAGGCCTTTTGCGCTTTGTTCTTCTTTTTCTTTGTCTTGGGTGGTTGAAGCACAACTCTGATGGCTGCATCAAAAACTGCCTTCACATTCTGCAGAAAGAGCATCACAAATTTATATATTGACAAGGCCCTGATAGTAATCAGTATATTGTAAAAATGTTTTCCAGGAAATTTATTACCTGCTGTGTTTTCGAACTGCATTCAATGTAAGCAGGTGCACCAATCAGCTTCCTCAGTTCCTCTCCCTTTCAAATGCAAAAAGATAATGATAATAATGATAGTGAAGAAGAAGCAACATAATATTTCAAGTTCTTGTTTTGAGAGAAAAATATACAGTATCTATAACAACATGAGCATAAATTACCTGAGCTGTACTAATGGGAACAGCACCAGGGTGGTCTATAAAGAACTGCTTATCATCCCGAAGATCTGGCTCATTGGAAATAACAGAAAAAGTGAGGCTCAAGAAGATAAATTGCAATTTTTCTTTGAATAAAGCATCCAATAATCAAGTCAAAAGGTAATAAAATAAAATAAGTACTAAGACAAATACATGCACATTCATAATAAAAGAGAAAATGCTACGTGCAGACCAATTTCAGTGATGAATCTGTCAACAAGGTTGGTAGTCTGTATTGGCGGGCAACAAAAATATAAAGTGGCCAAGCCTTGTTTTCATAAAGCTTAAGATAACTTATGTGGTAATATGAAACGCTATGAAATTGGAGCTCAATGATGTCAGAGTTAAATAATCAAATAAAGCCGTTGTCTCCAAAATATCCATTTACATGAGATTTCTCTAATTATGTATTTACAACAATACCACAATTCCTACTAATCTCCCTCACTAACATGAACAGCATACCAATAGTACTTTTCAACTAACATTGTTTTATTCCATTATATCATCAGAAAATAAAAAGCACTGATCTGGCTGAACTTTAAATCCATTCTATCCACCATAAAATAAGCTGATAGCACCTGTCTCTGCTGCCATTCTCTACCAATTACCCTTTTTTTTTCCACAATGTTAAACCATAAATCAAAACCAATGATTGGGATGGTAAGCATTTGTTAGATAGTTTAGCAACACAATCAACTCAAACTGCATCAACAAACATGTTTCAACAAAGCAATCTTAGAAATGACTTCTGAAATAGCAACCAGGAAAGATAAACACCAGCAGTGTGAGGCACCTGAGAAGCCCTCAGACTGCAGCTAAACCATATGTGACAGACAAGTCACAACAGCTTTAGCAGGGACTTTTTGGGATAGTTAGGAAGACATGCTGCTCTACAACAACTCAGTTTCAGCAATTTACACACTTGCACTCATAAATTAGAAGACTGATTATGCAGGAAAGTTTTCATAGGTTGGGCTTCAAAAATATTGATAAAGAAGCAAATTGGAAAGAAGACAGTTAAAATTCATCAACTTAATAACATGAAAAATATGAAGGAAAGATATATAGCATGTCCATTTTAAGTTGCTTGGCAAAAATATGAATGACATGCATTAATTGGAAACTGGACCACTCCTACAAACAATAAATATTACAAGCAGAAAAAAGGAAGAAAGAAAGATATAGTTTTTCATTGTAACTTTCTTAGAAAGCACATTGACATATGTATAAATTGTCATTAGATACGGAACAACAATATACCTTAACAGCATCTAAAGAGAAATGATTCTAGCAGATTAAGTTTCAAGAGATCAAACTATAGCCAATTAGACTCAAAGAGATATCTGATATTGGGAATAATAAACAAAAGTAGTCAGCAAAACCAAAGCACCATAATTTTTCCCTTCAAGTAAAACCACTATATGAAAAGAAGATAAAGGTCAATTAAGCATGCCAATCATTTTCTGTGTGTGTGTATAACTCTGCATATAACACCACAGACAAGACAACAGCATAACTGATACAGACACAACAGTGTAAGAAATTTACCAAGCTTTGTTCCAACAAGAACAATGGGGACCCCAGGTGCATAATGCTTCAATTCTGGAATCCACTGGAAATGAGGCCAAATAAGGAACATTATCATCATGTCATGATTTTCTAATCCAGGATAAATATAGTTATGCTTGAAAAGAAAAATTGTCACTTTTGTATTCTACAAAAGGAAAATTATGCTCCTCTCTGTAATCTATGTGACTCACAACCTTCTTAGAAACATTTTCATAACTAGCCTTGCTGATAAGAGAGAATGCCAGTATGAAAACATCAGCTCCACGGTAACTTAAAGGTCTTAATCTATTGTAATCCTCTTGCCCTGTTCAAGCCATAACATACTTAGACATATATAGCAAGTATCCTGAGGGAAAAGAGGAAAAACAGAGAAAAATTTAAAAAATTACCAGCAGTGTCCCACAACCCCAGGTTAACAGTAGCACCATTGACAACAACATTTGCACTGAAATTGTCGAAAACAGTAGGCACATAATCCTGTTTAACACAGACAGTGAACAAAGAATTGATGAAATGGCATGATATTCCAATATCCACTTCAAAAGCATCTAAGAATTTATCTTTTCTTTTAAATAAAAAATTATAGAATCAGATTAAAAATATATGTTTTGGAACTGACAAGCTCAAGGTTAACAGGAAAAACTCTACAACAAAAAATGTAAAATTACTTATTGATTTCTGTATTCACCAGGAACTGACTGGAGAACCATGATTCTCCAGATAAGTATAATCATAATTCTAGAACTGAGCCAAAGTAATCTGGACTAATGCATGAAACATCTCTATTGTATATTATATAATCATTTCTACATTTTAACATTGCTTTCTAACTTTTAAATAACAAAAGCTTTTCCAATGCTTTTGCATCGACTACTCAAACTAGATATCACAATCACATGTTCCCGTTTCCATACGAGGAAAACAAATTCTTAAGCCATGGAATAAGTAAAGATGAAGCTTCACAAAATCAACCCATTTGATATTCAAAAATCAAAATTTCTATATATAATATCCTGAAGATATACCAGCAAATTCAACTTCGATAAATGAAGTAACTGGGCCTTCGAGAACGCAAGAAATAAGGAAAATTCTTTAATGTAACAAACATTTCCAAATCAAGCAAATTTTTTAAAAATCAAAATTGGTATTAAAATTACCCAAATTGCACTATCAATCATAGAAAGTAACGAACATTTTATGAACCCCCAAAAAGAGGCAAAAGGGAGATAGAGAGGTTACCGTAGGAAAGGTGTTGCTGGTGTAGGAAATCAAGAGGCAAGTTTTACCAACGGCACCATCACCGACTGTGACGCACTTGATAAACCTCGAAGCGCTCATTTCTATTTTTATTTTGTTCTTTATTTATTTACTGCTTATCAATATTAATTTTTAACCAAAAGTTCAAAAAGAAAAGGAAAAAAAAAAGCCTCAGATCCTTCACCTGAGGACCGTCCTCTTGATCAGAACAAAACCAGAAAATCAATTCCAACACTTCTTCTTCTACTACTACTACTACTACTACTACTACTACTACTACTACTACTACTACTATTCTTCTGTTTCCTCTCTCTTCTTTGTTCTTTTTCCTTTTCTTCAATAAGCCATCTGCTCATCGAAAAACCAGAAAATCACAAAAGAAATGAAAAACATGAGGAAAAATAAAAGTAAAAATAAAAAATGAAGGAAAGGAGAGGAGAGGAGAAGCTAACTGAAAATGGAGAAAAATGGGGGAGAATTCAGAGATCTGATCAGAGAAGGAAAAGAGAAAGAAGCATTTTTTTTCTTTTCTTTTCCTTAGAGATTTTGGTTTGTGGTTTCTTTGGCCGGCAAATTATGCCGTTGAAGCGTTCGTTGAGCGAAACCAATCCTCGTCAACAAACCCTCCGATTCTTTTGTTTCCGTTTCCCTAAAAATGTTAAAAACATGACTTAATTTTAAAATAATTTATTAAGTTTATTAGTTTGTAATTGCTTAATCAAAATAATTATTTCAGAAAAAAATTTATTTATTTCTTTTATAAAATTGTACATTTTTTATTTATGTTGTTACAAAAAAGAAATTAAATGTTAATTTTTTGAAAAAGATATGAACTTATTGCCATAGAGCACATATACAAGGACAATTCTGTAATTACAATTATTAGGGCAAATTTCTAAAAAAACCATCAACTTCTATTTTTCTATCAAAATAATTATATTTTTTATTTTTTAATAATTAAATATACATATTTTCAATTTTATATCAAATGTAATTTAGAAAAAAACTAATTTTAATTTAGCAGTAACGTGACATTTCGAATCTATATTTTTTTTTAATTTTATACTATTGACATGTATTAATATGTATAAGTGTTGTTTATTTTTAAAATTAATACGATAGTTTTAAAAAAAATTTCATAAATCTATACAGAACCAAATATTAAATGACTTTAAGATATAGATATATCTGTTAAAAACTAGTCGCATGTAGTCTAAATCTACATAAAGATAACAATATCAATACAAACGTTCTTTCAGTATGGAAGTTGTCTATATAACTGAATAAAAAAAATATTCAGAGTGTTATATTACTGTTAAACCAAATTAAATTTCTTCCGATGCTAAATTTGATGTAAAATTGAAAGTATATATATTTAATCGTTGAAAAATAAAAAATAAGATTATTTAGATATAAAAGTGAAAATTTACGGTTTTTTATGAAATTGCATAATTGTCATAAATTTTATGAAACATTCAAGAATGAAATAATTCCAAAAAAAAAAAATTATATGTTTATAATTAAAATGTTAAAACATAAAAGGAACTCAAATGATCCCTTAATCTAATGACAAAATAATATTAGTTTAAACGTCAGTGTCAAAATTCGAATCTCACCTTTGTGAAACCCTCCACTTGAAATAATGTAAAGCTTTATAGTTTTATTTTTCTTAATTTTTGGTTCAAAGTTTTCACTGAAATTGGCAGCATGCGAATATTTGGTATGCTCATAACAGAGGATTTTCGCCTACCAAACAGAATTGAAATTACAGAATTAACCCCTCCAAGGAATTAAAAAAAAAAAAAAACCCTGAATTATGTCGATTTAATTCAACTTTGCACACCCCTGGCTAAAATTACAGTTGTCAGTGTCTGTGTCTGGCAAACAGGGGAAAGCAAATAGGGAAAGTTGTAATTTATAGCTCAACGTTTTGGGCATTAACCCAAAAATAGAAGTTCTTTGAAAACTCAAAACAGAAAGAAATTGTTGTCCCTCAAAATCAAAACAAATGAAATACAGAGAGACAAAGTTCAATATTTCTTCTTTCACTTTCTTCCCTACTGAACAGGTAAGCACAGTAGTTTCTCACTTTAGATTTCCTGTCATCTTGTCTTTTTTCAATATATATTTTCTCTTCTGGTCAGCTTTAACAAAAAAGAACAAAAAACTTTTACATGCAAAAGAGAAACAAGACAGCTTTTTCCTCCTCAATACAGTGAGCTTTTATAAAAAGGGTCAACTTTGGCAAGGGAATCAAAGATTAAAAATGGGGTTACTCACAGGATTTGCAAACTGCTTCAGATCTCTTTTACAAGGCATTTGGGATTTCTGTGGGCCTAAGAACATAATCATGGTTTGGAGATGAGTTCCTGAAAGATAATTTTCTGTGTTTTCCATGATAGAGTGCAGACAAAATCCTTGCAGGCTTCAGTATATTGAGGAAACAGGATTTGCAGAACAAAATCCTTGCAGGCTCCAGGAGATTTTAGCCGCATTTCTGCTGTGATGGCAGTTCAGTAGGGGAAACTATTGCTCTCACCAGAAAGTATGACAACCTAAAGGGGAGTTGATCGATGATGCAAATTAAGCTCATAGTAGCCTGTAGTCATGTCTGATTGATGAGTCGATCCCTGATCAAGCCAGCTTCATTGAGTCCAGCAGTGCCCATTTCATCCCAGCCAGTGACCAGAGAATGTTTCAGAAACACAGATGCATCATTGATGAAGGATAGGGAAGTAATTTACAAGAGGTCTTACATTCTTCAAGGCTACGTAACTGTGCAAGTTGAATTTGATTGAACAAATTATGAGCATGCTTAGGTCGACCTTTTGACCTATTAACTAAATATGGTAAGCTACAAGGGATACTAACTGTTGATGCTATGAAAAGAACCTGCTTGCATCTTCTAATCAACAACAGAATGTTGCTAAAGAAAACAACAATTTAAGAAAAACAAACATATCTTTTGAGTTAGTACATATCTAATGATTCAAGCACCCTGCCAGCTTGAATGTGTAGGGCAGTTAATCTCTGCTCTGGGTCAAGGGTTGAGCCAAATTGACTGGCTGCCCATATCAAAGATGCTGATTTCTCACCAAGAAGACGCCTTATGTCTTCGTGTATGGTAACCATTGGAGGGCCTTCTCGCCCATTAACATGGCCAATGAGTAGCAACAAGAACTCTCCGCACTTCAACCTAATAAAAGGAAAACAGAAAAAGATCACGCTACTTTAGCAGTAAACTCTGAATTGCAAGATACAGCTCTACCCTAATAGAAGACAATATGATTATGTATCTTTGCTTCATTACTGAAATCTTGAGGACTTCAACCAACTTAGTGGCTGAGGCATTGCCTAATGGACACACACATCACAAAACCAAAATGCCCCTGGGCTAGCTGAAAATAAAAATTTATCTGAAGCTTGGTCTACAATTCCTGAAAAATTAGTTTTTTTATGGTTAGATTGGCAATACCCAACTCCTCCACCCAACCCCAGCAACTATCCACAAGGGGAACAAAATTTTTCACTGTTAGTTTTAATAGCACAAGTTAAATTTCCAATCTCTCCCCACCCCTCCCACACACACACACGTAGACAGAGAGGAGAGAGAGCTGCAACATGATCCGGGACTGATAAGAGTGATTGAAAAAGTCTGGTCTCCTGCAACTTAAGTTGAGCAACTCCATATATTTCATCTACCCAGAAGTTGAGGACTAATGAGTCAGATGAATATCCACAAATTGAAAGCCCTCATTTTCACATGCTAAAATGATGCTTGGAAACATTAATAGTTTGAAACAAAATTGATTGCAAATTAATCTCCAGATGAAAGAAAATTTGGTGATGAAAAGAGAAACAGAAAAGGAAAAAACAAATAAGATAGAAAAGAAATGACATTCCTGCATGAAATAAATCCTCTGTTTTTTTTTAATTGACATGGAGAGAGCTACATTTGTTTAGGAAAAACATGGAAAAACAATGTCAGTGTTGTTCATTGGTAATAGAACACTTGGGCTTTTGGTTATCGATTTTCTATTTCATGAGCTAGGAACTAAGATAATTTACTGGAAATTTTGCATGTTTTCTTTCTCCTTCAGTAGAGTTCTTGATAAAAAAACGGTAAATGCACCATATCATATAATGGAGGTTTACAAATCAATCCCAAAGTAATATTCTGAAGGAAATGGATAAAGGGAAGGTACTATGGGCTGATGAAAATTAACATATACCTGAGATTTTCATCACCTTGCTTGTCCCTGATGAGTATTGTCACTTCCTCAATACCATTACAAACCTCAAAATCCTGAATAAATATTAGCATAGTAGATTGAGATGTTACATAAGTAGAACAGGTTTTTCATCAAACAAAGTATGATAAACTTTTGCTGGGAATAAAGGGACATTTTTTTTTTAATATAATTAGGGTACTTAAGTTTTCAAACTTCAAATACATCATATCAGTTCTAAATTCTGCTTTGAGGATTCCCACAGGTCCAAAATGAATGCAAACATAAGAGGACAGCTTCATTATGCATATAAGAAAAGGTACTAGAATTGGGGAATAAGCAGATTAAGAGAAAGCAAACTCAACAATCAAACAAGTCCAAGAATTCCATTTACATGATGGTGATCGTACTTGATTCCCTAGTACAGAAACGGAAAAGGTTTCTGATGTAATCCAGGAAACAGCCCCAGCTCCCATTAGATAAACAATAGATATATTCTAAGAATATACCAGATTAAGAACAACTTTCTTTAAGATAAAATTGCATACCATTTGATTGGATGATGAATCCAGCATTATTGAGATTAGAGCATCTAAACAGGCACCTTGCTCTTGTGCGCCTCTAGTTGATAATATATGCAACAACACCTGCAGGTCATCGATCCCAAACAAAAACTCAAATTTTTTGCCTGAGAATTATAATTTAACAGAATACAGATTCACAGATCTGAGATTTAGCAATAATTAAATGCTAAAAGAAATTGATATATGACTATGAGACAGTAAAAGCAGAGTTCATAATGAAATTAATGAGCAAGTCAGCATTGGTTCTCGCTCCTGAGCAGCAGTTTTGATTGTCAATGAACTAGCTAGCAAATGACATATATAAAGTGACCAAGTAGGTTCTAATCACATGATTCACTCCTATCAGTTCCTGAGTTCCATTTCAGCTAACAAATTGGAAGAATTGGACTGTCTATAACCAGTTCCTTGACAAGGACTAGAAGAATCAAAAGCAATTGGGAGGACTCAATTCCTAATTTTAGAATTTAAGAGGAAAAACCACCTCAATAGCCTTGTGCTGATGAGCCAACACCGTGCTCTCTCTATGGAGAAGACAACAGCCTTCAAGAACTCGAAGTGCAAGGGCAACCTCTGCTCCTGTAGAAGGACCAGTAATTTTAATAGGCTCCACACCAAATATATGATTCAAGGAATCCACCTTACAATCCTCTGCCTCCTTGAGAGAATGACGAAACAGAACCGGAACCACTGCTCATGGCAAAGGAAAAAAAAATGAATCTATTCAAAATTTGAAAATCGGAACCACTGAATATTTAATTGAATATAAAAGCAAGAAAACCTTGGAGTTCAAGAATAGATTGGGTTTGACAGAAGAGGTTGATGGTAGAGTCGGACTGTGCAACGGATCGGAGGAAGTTAAGAAGAGAACGGAGACCACGGAGGCGGAGGAAAGAGAATTCAGCGCGAGCATCATTGAGGCTGGAACGTAGGGCAAGAGTGACTTCTCTGTACAGTCTCTCCCTGTTCAATGAATTAACTAATTCTTCGACCGCCGTGGCCGAGGCTTGTGCCTGCGGATCTGATTCCTTTGAGCTATCCTTCAATCCTGAGCTCCACAATGCCTTTTTCAGATGCATCATCGCTCTCTGTTTGTCTCTCTCCACTCTAATGCTTCCACCGCTGATCACCGTTTACGTTTTCCTCCGTTTGCTTGTCCACTCAAATCACTGATTCATAGCATTGCGCTGATAACGGTCGGGTCGAGTCCGACATCGTCCATTTAAATTCGGGTTGTTCATATAAAAAAAGGTTTTTTTTGAAAAAAAAAATGGAATGGACGAGAGCATATCTATGTCACTTTCTATTTATATTATAAAAATTTAACTCTATGTCACTTTCTATTTATATTATAAAAACTTACTCTCTATTTTAATTTATTTTAAAAATTTTATATACTTCAATAAAACTTCTTATTCCATTCCATATTTTAAATTTTTATTAATAAAATTATCTAAAAAAATGAATAGATAAAATAAGAGAAAAAAAAAGAAGGAAAAAGAACAAAAGTGACGAAAGAATAAAATATTACTTAAGAGCGACTTTTAAATTTAAGAAGAAATAATATAAAATTTAAATAATAAAATAGGTAAGGAGTAAAATAAGGAGACTATTAGAAGAAATAAAACTCTATAAATTTAAATAAGGAGAGAAATAAAAAAACTATTAGATATGTTCTTTAGAAAATTTAGAAAGAACATTTTGTTTTTGTTTTTTTTTTTTTTTACAAATAACATTTTGTTCCTTTAATGATAAAGGCATAAATTCAAAGTATTGAATCATTAAAACCATAAAAAAATATAATGATTTATTACATTATTATATTTTTTTCTTCAAATTAAATTATTACATTTTTTTCAAATAAATAAATAAAATAAGAAAAACAATACCAAGACCAATAAGGCTTAAAGGAAGCCATAATTGAGATAAATTATTAAATAGATTAATTTTATCGTATTATTTATAAATTAATTAATTATAATTAACATATATGTAAGTATTCATATCCATTTATATGAATAAAATAATTAAATATATGTTATTGTGTGATTATTTTAGTCTATAATAACATGGTTAACTACCAAACAATTTCTCCATAATTAAATATTGAGTTTGTTATTAATAAGGGCCAAAGCATTACTGCTGATCCATGCAAGGTTGGATATTAACTTTCCGATCTTTTTCTTCACCGAAGATCTAACCTTAGTGCCATCAAATCCATCAGTACAAGTATCTTCATCTGTAATGGCAGCGCTAACCCATGTTTTTATGTTAGAAATTTGAAATCTCACATCAGAGCTGTTGAAATCTAAACTGCACATGACGTTCAATGATTGGTTCAATTCATCAATACTGTCACCAATTTCATTAAGGCAATCTTGAATAACTTCAACTTCTGTGTTGCTCAGTCCTCGCTGCTCGGATAGAATATTGAGTGCGGCAGATGTGTTGGCTGCAGCTTGAATGGATACGTTTAATGCGGTGGTACAAAGGGTCAGGTCATTGGTTTTGATTATGGAGTAGTAGGAGTAGAGAGATTTGTAGCAGACTTTTGGATATCTGGTGGAATTGCAGGCTGTTTTTAGGTAGTTTTTGTAGTAACCGCTAGAGGTTTTGCTAGTGGGGGTGGCTGTGGTCGTGGCTGTGGCTGTGACGGTGATGGCTACTAACGAGAATAGAAGAAAGGGAAGAGCAGATGTGAGAAGATGACTCTTGCTCTTGGTATTAACTTTAGCTTCCATTGTTTCTCTTTTGGCAACTACTTTTTGTTGCATGCATGGTGGAGAATCAATTTTTATAGGCAAAATCAACATGCTTGTTAATCTACAAATAATTTAAACAAATCACAAGAAAGATTGTACAATATAATAATTTAAGAAAAAATGATGCAATATGAGATGGCATGATATTGATAAGATTTTATGAATTATATATGGATGAATAATAACCATTTAGTATATTGCAATTCAGATATTGAAGTATAATATGAACTGGCATTGTACAAATCTATTAAAAAAATAACTTACATTCCTCTCAAATTTTAAAGGTGTTTCATATTTAGCATTTAAATTTGAGAGATCAAGACTTATTTGAGTTGTTTTTTATATTCTTATTTATAAGTAAAAACAATACATAATTATCATGTTATAAAATAATTTTTGATCAATTTTATATATATGAAACGGATGAAAATACTTATAGTTTACACCAAAAAAATATTATTTTTTTGTATGGCAAAATATTATTCGCTTAGCAAAAGTGGAATTCTTTTCGCAATGAGTGAGAGCAAAGCATCATGGAGATATTAATGAATTAATATATAGAAATAATGTAGACAAAAAAAAATTGTTTTAATTTTTAAAAGGAGAAAAAAGAAATTATAATTGGGATGATTAGGGTGATTATCTGTGAATGCGTGCAAGTTTAATTGAGGGAAAGGAGACAGCAGCCAAGCGTGAAAGAAAGAATGCGTGTAAATGCAGCGCAGAATATAGCAGCCAGGGGCCAGGCCATTAGGCACCGGGCTGACGGTGTATGCTCTAAGCAGATATGATTTCTGTAATAAGAAATGCCTCAACTCATAATCCCGCATTCTTATGTATGATGCTTTATCCCGAACAAACATGCAAACTGGTTTTAATTTTTAAGTCCTAAATAAAAGATCAAATTCAAGTTTAATGAACTACTAGAATATTTGATTTTTTTTTTTTTTTTTGGTATGGAAAGGAGATAGTAGGTTGTGCTTTTTGCAATTTAGGCTAATCAGCCTGCATGTCAAGAAAGTGATAGGTGCCCTGCCACCGATAGTGTCACGGACTTGGTATTTTCTTCCAACGACCGATCTCGATAGTGTCATGGACTTGGTCTTTTTTTCCAACAACCGACCTCCACGGTGCATGACAATAGGCATGGAGCACAGAAACGGGGCTGGTTGGTGTTCCTTAATTGTTCTTAATTTTTATGAATTTACTAAGATCATAATTGATTAAAAAGATGATGTTGAAAACTAAATTTGACGATACAGAACTTGAGGGCATTTCCACGATACCAAAAAAACAAAAAAAGTGTCAAAGGTAAATTTTTAAGACTTTTATCTAAGATTTAATTTAAAATTTTATTTTAGACAAAACACCATACTTTGCCAGCTAAACTGACCAAAGGAAAGAATACTGCTAAGTAAGATCATCATCAACATACAAAATCACACATCTGATACTAATATTGGAAGCAGCTAGGTGGAATCAGAAATAGGCTGAACAGGACTCATGATTTGCAGAAAGCATGAAGTGTTTCATCCAGGGCCTTTCTATCGTAATCTCCAGTGAATACACAATTGCCAAGAGGACCTTTCAGCAGGATAAGCCTTAGAAGCCCATCAGCTACCTTCTTATCAACCTGCCATAACAAAGTAATGTATGCACCTTAGTACTGAGAAAAAGCACAATTAAGCTTTCAAGAACAGTAGCATTTATCTATCTTACTGCCATAACAGATTTGAACATTTCCACAGTCATGGTTTCTGGTGGCGCGGCAGGTAACTTGGCCTGTTTTAGAATGGTGTGGACTCGCTTCACAATGGAATCATCAATCCAACCGAGGCGGTATGACATGTCAACAGCCATGACCTGAACATTATCATACGAACAAGATCAGTACAGGGAGGATTGCATAATTCGTATGTAGTAAAGGGACGCCAAATATGCAATACCATGCCAGCTGCAACAGCTTCTCCGTGGAGCCACTCCCCATATCCAACACCAGTTTCTATAGCCTGAAGAGACATGCCACACAAGAAAAAACGCATTCAATAAATCATTTGGAGATGAAGAATGAACTACTTCAGTAACATTAAGACTGGTACATTGGCATGCTTCACAAAAAAAAAATGCTCAAGTAAAAGGATTCACATAATAATAGAGGGAGGCAAGGGAAAGAAATGTAATTATGTAAGTACTTAATTCCAAATTCAAAAGGGGACGAGAGAAATTGACTTTATTATTTACTCAGTAAAGGTATGAGCTTACAAGGTCTAGGGCTAATAAACCCCTTATTCTCATTCATCAATAAGGAATTCACGCCTGCATGATTCCAAACATGTATAAGTCATCATCAAGAGAGCAACCAAACAAGTTGCTTGATGACTCCATCAAATAATTGTGCATCAAGAGAAAAAGATAAGAACTTCAAATTCAATGAACATTTTATATACTAATCATGCATTAATGTAATAACATGTGCTGAATTGCCATAAACACTGCCTACCCACTGTGCAATACTGCAAACCCTCTATTCCTATCTATTTAGACAATCATAAGAAGGAATACAGCATTAATCATTCACTATAATAATACTCACATACACACAAAAACATCAGTTCCACATAAACAGACTTACATGGCCAAATGTGTGACCCAAGTTCAATGTTGCCCTCAGTCCACTTTCCTTCTCATCCAAGGATACAACCTCAGCCTTATTTTCACAAGAACGCTTTATGGCATATGCCAGCACACTTGGATCCCTGTAATTTTCAAAACCCAGAAGTGAACGAAAACAAAAGGAAAAGCACCATGAATGAGTAGAAGTGTAAAACCACATTAGTGAAAGACTTCCATAGTTGTTTCCTTTATGGAGGTAAACCCAAACGTCTTAAGAGTCTATGCAATAGATTAGATTGGAGAAATAAATTGATTAACCATGAATGTTCCTGGAGGCAGAAATCCAAAAAAATATTATGAATTTTGATTAAAGAAGCCCCTTGGCTGCACATCTAACTCGATTGTTTGCTCGATACCATATAACAATTCAATTAAAATCAATTTCCACAGTAACTTGATCCTAAACCTACTTCATTTTGATGAATATATAATACCTTGCCATTAATTTTGACATGTTCTTCTCCTGCCACTCAAAAAATTCGGCGTCTCTTATAAGCCCATACTTTACCACCTCCGCGAGGCCTGATGCCAGTTCTCTATCTGGCAGTGTGTTTAGAGTGTCAGTGTCTATGAGAACACACTGAGGCTGGTAAAATGCTCCAATCAAGTTCTTTCCAAGTGGGTGATTTATCCCGGTTTTTCCTCCAACAGAAGAATCCACCTGAAAGGGAAACAATTTGCCAAGAACAAATAACATTATCAAAACAAATGAAAAGGCCAAGAAGAATACAATTAAATACAAATGGGTTAGAGTAGCACAAGGACCTGTGCCATAACAGTTGTAGGAATCTGAATGAAATTAACACCACGAAGAAAAGAAGCAGCTGCATATCCACACATATCACCAATAACACCCCCTCCAAGAGCAACAAATGTGCAACGCCGATCAAATCTTGATTCAATAGCTTTATCAAACACTTTCGTAAGAACATCCTATAAGCACAAGTGATATAACATCAGTTTCATCCAATCACACAGAACCAGAAAGCAAAAAAGTTAAGACTTACCATGTTCTTGTATTTCTCACCGTCAGGCAAAACCACACTTTCAACTGAAACATTTGGGTTCCCCCTAGTTAAAGCATCAACCACTTTATCCAGATATATTGGACCTACTGTGTTGTTAGTGACCACAAGCACTCTCTTCCCATGCACATGCCTAAAGAGAAATCAAGCAGAAATTACCAATTTTCAGTTTTAAAATAGAAAACCCGCAAGACATCAACACAAGCAGTACCTTTGAAGCAACTCAGGTTGATCAAGAAGCCCGGATCCAATGTAAATCGGGTAACTCCGGTTACCCAAATCTACTTCAACAATGGTAGGCGCTTTAGAAGTTGCTTCACCAACAGATTGATCCATAACCTGAGCAGAACTAGCGGAAATCCTCAGCGACCCAATACGGTTCAAACTCAGCAAAGGAAGCTTCACTCTTTTCGAGTTCAGAGACAATGAATTAGGGTTTCTGAACCGAAGATAGAATAATTTTGTAGGCTTTAAAGTGGAAGAATTGGCGGTGGAGAGAGAGGAGGAGAATGCACTGGCGGTGGAAGCCATGGGCTTCTCTAGCAGTTGGAATTAGGTGTTCGAGATGAGAAGGGAAGAGGGATTTTTGGGCTAAAATTGGGTCTGCAAATCCTGTTGGTTTGGTACGCATTTTTGAGGGAGCTGTGGTTTTTGTCGAAGAAGAAGGGAAGGGAGACGTGGGGGTAGGTGAACGAAAGGCAATTGGTGATGGGCGTTGCTTGACCCGAGCTGTAGGTCCGGTTTAACTAAATTATGAATTACGGGTAGTCCGGTTCAACAATTTTTTTTTTTTTTTAAATCTACTTTGTCAAATTTCTTCGCAGCAAATCACCACCTGAACTTGGTAAATTTTAAAATAAATTCCATTTATCCGTTATTTATAAATTAATATATATGTTGTGTTTAATTTAAGAATAACAATAAAATAATTAAATATATGTTACTATATAATTAGATAGGTTCATGAATGATATAATAAACTGAATTTATCTAAAAAAAAATTTCTTAATTACGATATATGTGCAAAATTTAATATTCAATATCCAATCTCTATAATATATATAAAAAAAATTATCTCTATAATATATTATTTAGGATTTATTTTTATAGTTTGTAACAAAAAAAAATAGCAATTTATTAGTAAATAAATAAAAAAATTGAAGCCTTTGAATCGCAATATTCAATTGGTTAAGTATTCTATTTGTTCCAAAACAACGGCCATTTTAGAAAAATTTAAATTATTTTTATATATTATTTTTATATTATTAATAAAAATTAAAATTTTTTAAAAAAATTTATTTTTATACCCATCAATTCAAAGTTAATAATATTAGGTTTGAATTCAAATTTTAAATTTTTCAAAACGAATTCTTTTGTTTTTATTTAAAACTAATTAATGAGTTGTTATTCCAAATAACATGAAATGAAGAAATAATAAAAAAGTTAGTTGAAAGATGCAAGTATAATCTGCAAATCTTTCACCTAATCAACATTTATGTATTGTATTGAAGCACTGTGATGAAATGGGTTTCTTAATTTAATTTTTTTATTAATTTTAAACCTGCTCTGGATTGATACAGACAGGAAATCACAGGAGGAGATTGGCCTTTGAAAGTTTGATGCTAACAGAAACTTTTGCAGATCATTTGTTTAAATTGAAACATGGAGTCACCAAAAAGTCAGCTTTGTGCCTTTGTACTAAACTTATATGGTTGGTCAAAGACTCCAATCTTCCTGTCCAATTATAATTCTGTTTATACATATATATAAGAGAAACGCAGGGACTAAATAGGTAATTACATGATATTTTATTATATTGATGTAATTACATGATATTATATTATATTGATGTTCTCTTCAACCAATTTTCAATAGAAATGGGTTGAGTATTATAAATATTGAAGAGTTCGGTATCAAAGGGATTTAAAAAAAAAAAAAAAAACATTACCAAATTAAAATACATGCCTAAATTGAGCATTTTACCCGACTAAATGTAGCAATCGTATCATGGGTATTATTGGTTATTTGCACGGTTCAATCAACACATGACAATAAGACCCACCACAATGTGACTCAAGTATCATATGAAATAATTTCTTTATGCATATTCATTTCCTTTAATTTGTCAATCTACCTCATATTCAGTATTCAGTTCTTCTAATTTTTTTATTGTTTTAAATAGTTAATTTGATCGGTTTTTGGATAT
This sequence comes from Balakata baccata, assembly GCA_949630135.1. Classification (NCBI taxonomy): domain Eukaryota; kingdom Viridiplantae; phylum Streptophyta; class Magnoliopsida; order Malpighiales; family Euphorbiaceae; genus Balakata; species Balakata baccata. The sequence continues at coordinate 34,658 of CATIWF010025239.1, forward strand.
ATTACCACTTCAAAAATTTTAAAAACGATACAGTTAGTCATAATTTGTTGATGTACAGTTGGAGTGCAAATATCAAGTCAACAAATTATCGCGAAATGTGTCGTTTTTAAATTTTTGAAGTGGTAATATGTCCAAAAATAATATTCAAAAGTAAATTAGACCAAACACGGATCAAATTATCTATTTAAAAAAATAAAAAAATTCGAAGTACTGAATATGAATTATCCTTTGTTTATTGCATGTGCACAACATGAAAAAGATATGAGCCACAATTATGTTATGTGGTGATCATGTTTAACAACTCATTGTCTATCCAAAGGCAAATTAGGCAACAAATTATGGTTATGTTAGTAATACCTTGCTCAACCATATATATAATTTTTTCAAGATCATATATATCATAAGTCAGTTAATTAATATTATATATTAAAATTAATCATGCTCATACTGGATAAGATCTCATGAGCAACATAATACTCTCTCATAAATTTTAAAGTATCTATATATAAAGGGTTCAAACTTGAAACTATATTTTTATCATCTTAGTTGAGATAAATTAATCAAAGGGTTAATATGAAAGCATTTGTATTTGACAACAAAAATCAATTGAACAACTTAATGTTACAATAGGCAAGCCAATGACTAATATTTTATATTAAAAAAAATCTATTATTTCGTGTTTATTTAATTCAGCACCTATAATTAATGTTTAAAAAAATTAAAGTAAAAAAAAAACTTAAAATTCAATTTAAACTTTGTTGGAACTGGAAAAGCCAACCTCTACTTCTCACCATGACAAATTCTTAAAATAGATCAATTAAGCTGTAAACTGTTATAAAATTAGAAAAAAGAAGCTATATGTAAGATTATGAGAAAGTATAATTACACACCTTCAATTCATCATAGCATTGCCTATTTATAGGCAATTGGCAGCTACATAAGATAAAAAACTTTGGATGCCATTTTTGACAAAATATGGTAGTGGGTTCTTTTTAGTGGATCCCATTAATACTATTTTCAGGTGTAAAAAAAGTTTAAATAGATAATGATAAACATACAATTAATTTTAGTATTATTATAACACTCACACTTGAATGTTTATTATATAAAATATATTTTATTAAAACCTTACTAAAAAAAATTATGTGGAAAAAATTTTAATAAAGAAAAAAAGAGTACATTATTCATGTAAAAACTTGTTTATAACATTGGCTTATTAAAAACTTTGTTAGAAAAATCCAATTGGATAAAATTTAGGCTAAGGAAAAAAGAGTACAATACATATAAATCTTCTCCTCAATAAAACATGACTTATAACAAAGATCTCTTAATCGACACATGACAATTTTGTCCACTAATTTCTCAAATATTGTTGTAGGGAGTATTTTTGTAAACAAATTTATCAAATTATTAATAAATCGAATTTGATGAGCCTTGCTTCTAAAGCTCATGTGTGAAAAAAACATTTAGCGAAATGTACTTGGTTTTATCTCTTTTAATGTATCATCATTTAAGTTGTGCAATACAAGCATAATTATTTTCATATAGCACTCTTGGACTTCATTTATCAAATAAGTTATCAAATGTTTATTTGATATATTAGATCATAGATCTTAACTATATACATTTTCTACTAGTTTCATGAATTGTCAATATTTCAGCATGATTAGATAACGTAACAATTAGAATTTGCTTAGTATAAGGCCAAGATATAGCAGTGTTACCATATGTAAACAAGTAACCTATTTGTGATCAAGCTTTTATGTGGATCAGACTGTTAGAGATGTGCCCAAAAAGTAATCGCCTCAAGCACTTAGTGTACACATTCATAAAGGCATATTTTCATTATATTAGTATTCATTTGCATATGAATTGATATAGATCTTAAACTGATTAATGAAAGTTCATGATATGAAACATAGCATGAAAGAAATCATGATGGGATTATGATAATGAGATTCCTATCATATGTAATTATGTTAATACCCAAATTATCCCTAGTCATAGGATTAACAAGACGAGACTAGCACATGTTATATTCCTTGATTAGATCAAGCAGTATATCTCATAAGCTGTGACATGAGATGTTCAATGTTAACATGTAGATGCTTGCTAAGAGTAGTCAAGTGCATTGGATGACCTGCTATGAGACAATCATATGGATTATCTATTCAAATGTCAATGATAGTCTCATCATAGCAATGATGCATGTATTCTTAGACTTGAGGTACTTAATGATATCTTGGATACTGATTATGTGTTTTGACTCCATTCCTTGTTGCCTCATAGAGGTCACTCATATGGTGGTGATTGGGTGCAGCTTGAGGTATTCGAAGGTAATTGGGTAGGCAATAGAGGATTCACCACTCCTGATAGAGGGAGAGTATATCCATGGCCTCTTGTTGGGATCATTACTCGGGAATCTCTGGCCAGAGTGGAACAGTCATTAAGATGGTCTTCAATGACATGTCTAATTGAGTAATGAGTCTCAGTGACAAGATCTAAAATCACTTGGGCTAGGTGTGATGTAGTCAGTCTAGCGGGAGCTGACATATAATCCATGCTCTGAACCGAGTGGGGTATAGAATGGTGAAAGGATGAGTTGCATATATTATTGTCTATGGAAAGGTTCGTAGTCAAACCACTGACTTTCCGGTCAATTGGGGATCATGATGTGGTTCTAGATACCGCTCATGATTTGCTTAAATTATTTGATAATTTAAGTGGCCAACATAACCGGAAACCTAATGGGTCACACGATTTGGAGATGTAAAGAATGAGCAAAATGGCTTAGGATGAGATCCAAAATATGAGAAAATTATTTTAAGTCTGTTCGTGATAAGATCGCAGAAAAAAATCGGTCGGGGGGTTGACGAGCCTGTGCGGGCCCTCTTGCCTGCCCAGCAGGCCCAGGCGGGCTGCTGCGCGCTAGCACACAGCAGCACGCCAATCACCTTAATCCCACTATAAATGCCCAAAATGGCCATGACACTATTCATTCCTCTTCAAATTCTTCTCCTCTCAATTTTGATCTACTTTTATGATTTTCTTTTGGATCTAAATAGAGAAGAAAAGTTTTTAGCAGAAGAAAAATTTTTGGAGACACCAAGAAAATTAAAAAGTTTAATTTTCTTCTCATATGAACATACACCATTGCTAGCACTTTGAGGTATGTTCAAGCCATCTCCTTAGTGGTTTCATTCTCTCATCTTCGAGTGGATATTGTTAGAGACAATCCAATATTGGATTGTTGTGGTTTGCTACAACCCAACAAGGTGAGAAGTTAAAGAAAAATTAAGAAATTATAAAAGTATAAATTCTGAATTTTATTTGGTTAAATTAGTTTTAATTGGCACATGTATAATCATTTGATTCGGGTTTTGAAAATTTTATTTTCCGCTGCGTTATATGTATATGATACATGATCAAAACCCTTCACAGACAAATATCCAACATCTGCATATATAATTAAGTTTGACTTCAAATCTTGTGGATAAAATAAATTCAGATTCGATGTACCATGTAAATAATGGAATACTTGTTATACACTATTCTAATGTCTTCGAGCTGATGATGAATTGTATCTTGCTAGCAAACTCACAGAGAATGTTATATTAGGCCTTATATAATTAGCAAGATACATTAATACTCCAATAATACTAAGATATGGTACTTATGAACCAAGTATTTATTCACTATCTTCTCGAGGAAGAAAATTGTCCTTTTATACATCCAGATGTCTAACAATCATAGAAGAACTCATTGGATGAGATTTATCCATACTAAAATGCTGTAATATTTTTTCAATATAAGTTAACTGATGAATAAAAATCCCTCTAAATAAATACTTGATCTGCAGGTTGAGACAAAATTTTGTGTGTCCTAAACTTTCATTTCAAATTCATTTATTAAATAAGTTATTGCTTATGTCAACTCTTCAGGAGTTCCAATAATATTTAAATAATAAACATAAACCGCAATTATAGCAAAGTTAGAATTTATTTCTTAATAAAGACATATGGACAAATTAGATTGTTAGAATATCATTTATTTAAAAGATATTCACAAAAACGGTTATATCATATTTGTCTAGATTGTTTTAGTCTATATAAGGATTTTTGTAGCTTAATTGAATACATTTCTCAAGTTTTTGAATTACATGCTTTAGGTATTTTCAGTCTTTCATAAACTTTCATATAAATGTCGTTATCAAGTGATCTATATAAATAAGTTGTAACAACATTCAAAAGTCGCATACGAATTCTTCTAAACCTGTCAGACTAATTAAAAAACTAAATGTAATTGTATCCACAACTGGGAAATAAGTTTATTCATAATCAATGTCAAGTTTTTGTGAGAACCCTTGTGCTACAAGACGTGTTTTGTATCTCACAATTTCATTTTTTTCGTTACATTTACACACAAAAGCCCAATTGTAGCCTATCAACTTAGTATTTTCAGGTGTGAAAACAATGGACCCAAAGACTTGATATTTTTCTAATGAGTTTAATTTTACCTAGATTGCGTCTATCCATTTAGGTCAATTATTTTGTTGTCGATATTCATTAATGAACTTAGTTTCAATGTCTTTACTTTCCTTTGTAATATCAATTGCTATTGCATATGCAAATATATTGTCTACAACAATTTAATTTCGGTCTCATCTCTTTCTTAAAGTAACATAGTTAATTGAGATCTCATTATTTTCAGGTACCTGAACATCTTTTAAGGTTACTTGCTTATCTATATATTATGGTATAGGCTCTACAAGAGCATCAATAGTTTTTGAATCATTACTTTGTTCCCTTTCCTTTTTGGGATTTTTATCTTGAAACCTAGTTGCCTATCACGCTTCTAGTGTATTATATACTCATTTGCTATGATATTAATATGTTGTCTTATTGGGGCATCAATTCTAATTGGAGTATTTTCTGCTAGTATATGAGATTTAGTAACTCTTTTTGGATCACAAAATGCATTTGGTAATTGGTTTGCTATACTTTGAAAATGAATGATCCTTTGGACTTCTAATTCATATTGTTTTGTATAAGAATCGAGATGATTTAATGGTGGCTCATTTCAAATAATTTGTTTCTCTAATTTTTTGTTCTCTCCCCCCAATTTAGGAAATAAAGTCTCATTAAAATGATAATCATTGAATCTTGCAGTAAAAAATATCCCTAATTAATGGTTCAAGATATTTATTTATAAAGGGGGATTCATATCCAATGTATATTCTCAATCTCCTCTAAGGTCCCATTTTCGTATGATGTGGGAGGTCAATTAGAACATAAACAGCACATCCCAAAATTCTCAAATAGAAAATATTTGGCTCATGGCTAAAGACTAACTGTAATATTAAAAATTAATGATAACTAGTTAGCCTGATGCATATAAGAGTTGCTACATGTAAAATTGCACTTCCCTAAGCAATAATTGAAAGATTTGTTTCCCTAAGCAAGAATTGACTAACTATTAATTGGAGATGTTTAATAAACAATTGTCTAGCTATTAATTGGAGACGTTTAATAAATAATTTTGCTATATTATAATAAATATGAACATGAGATACAAGATGTTCAACAGTTATTCCAATTGACATGCAATAATCATTCAATGCCCTAGATGTAAATTCACCAGTATTATCAAGACAAATTGTCTTAGTAGCATATTCTGGAAATTGTGCTCTTAATCGAATTGAGCAAGTAATGTAGCAAATGCTAGATTTCGAGTTAATAATAAATATACATGAAACCATATTATTGATGCATCTATTAACACTATAAAATATTTAAATGATCCACATGCTGGATGAATAAGTTCATAAATATCACCTTGTATTCGTTCTAGAAATTTAGGTATTTTATTTTGAATTTTGCTAAGTGAAGGTCTAACAATTAACTTTGCTTGAGAGCAAACTGAATATGAAAATTCATTAGATTGAAAAATCTTCCAGTTCTTCAATGGATGGACATATAAGCTCTCAAATATTTTTTGCATCATTGTTCATCCAGGATGACTTAATCGATTATGCCAAATAAAAAAAAAATATTTGGGTTAGTAAACTTCTGGTTTACTACCACATTTATTTCAACTGTACATATATGTGTGTAATATAAGTCAGATGAGAAAATATATAATTTTTTCAACACACATTTCTTACACATTACGAGGGTTGTAATATAGAGATATTCAATATTTTCCACATTTGTAGTCTCAATATGATATCTATTTTGGCGAATATCTTTCAAACTTAATAAATTTATGCGAGATTTTGGAAAGAATAATGTATTTTTAATAAAGAAATATGTACCTCTAAGTAGTAATAAATTTACTCTTCCAAAGCCTTCACTTATTCTTTTACTACGAGATATTGTATTAACATAAGTTTTTCATTTTGTTAGATGAAAAATATATTTTTTATCTTTTAATATGGTGTGCATGGTTGCACTATTTACAACACATAAATTTGCATCATTTGCTCTTAATCTTACTAATGATTGAGTAAGTAATCCATAATATTTTCATAAAATAATAAAAAATATTTATAAGAAACAAAGTAATAATTCAATCACTCCAAAAATACACAAATTATAAACATTTTTAACTAGTGTTTAAATAAAAGAAAAATATAAACCAAACTAATGAGCTAAAAGAAACACATAACTTTTTTTAGGCATTTATATTGTCATCACAGATCAAATAATCCATTTTTCCTTCAGAATTCCAAAGAAATCTGACATATCTAAATATGTGAGATCATCAAAGTTATTACCAAAATCATCATCTTTTTTTGTCAAATTTACTTATATATTTTTACCTTTTTTTTTTCAATGACTTTTGATAGAGATCAGTAAGATGTTTATGTATACGACAAATATGAGACCAATGTCCTTTCATACCACATCGATAGCATTGATTTTTTGAATTTTGTTTTGATCCATTATTTTCTTCATGATCTTCCACTTATGGTGAAAAGATGCATTATTATTTATACTACCACGATTGCTTTTATAATGATTTCAACCATAACCTCGGTCATATCCTCGACTATAATTATTTTTCCGTCATCTTTCTTGTCCATGCCCAATATTATTATGTATTATTTCATTCACTTCAGGGAATAGAGCAGAACCAATTGGATGAGTTGTATAGTTTTTCAATAGGAGCTCATTATTTTGCTCAATAACAAGAAGATATGAAATTAATTCAGAATATTTTTAAAACTTTTTTTTTGATATTGCTGCTGTAAGAGCATATCTGAGGCATGAAAAGTAGTAAATATCTTCTTTAATATATCATGTTAATTAAGATATATCAATTAATAACTTTAAAAAGAGATTTTTTTTTTTCTGATTTATAGAAAGTCTGGAATTGAAACCTTTTTGAGGAGTCAAACTTCTTATACCACGAGGGCACATGCCTTGAACAATTATTAAGTGATATTAATTGATATGCTTTAATTCTAGGGAAAATTTCTTATAATACATTAATATTTCTTTAAAATTTTAAAAATATATGATTTGTATTATGTCATTTGACATAATACACTAGTACTTATATGATGTTTGAAAATTATACTATTTATTTCCTGAAAATTTGATATATTGCATTAATATTTCATTGCAAGTTTGATTTATTATATTAGTATCTATTAGAAGTTTGACATATTGTATAAGTATCCACTAAAAAAAAAATTTATTTTTACTAACGGCAAATGCCTTAAAATTTAACGAATGACTATATAATTTAACGAAAATAAAATAGAGGGGATAATTTGTATATTTTTCAAAGCTCATAAAAATACTAGTGTATTATGCCAAACAGTATAGTAAAATATTCCCTTAATTCTAACGGATTAGTCTAAAGCTTTGGTAAATTCCATCTAGTGCAGAATATATATCACATTTCACTTGTTGCATCCATACTTTTTTTTTTGGTAGATTATTGCGTCCATACTATGATTCTCATTTCTCAGTTTCAATGTAACATCAGAGATGATTGGGCAGGAAGCACATGCCCATGCCCTGTTGCATAGCAGCACAGGCCATACTCCCTCGCTTCCCTACCAATAGTAGTGCGGCAATTTAAATTTAATGGCAGAAACTGAGCCATGTATGCCTTGCCTTTATATATCGTCTCGTCTTCCTTTCTGCATACGCACTCTTTGTTTCTATTTGCCTTTTTTATTTCTTCTTCGTTTTGAATTTTGATCGCCATTGTTTATCTGTTTTTAACATTTTTTAATTTCTTCATGCGTTCTTCAGCTCACATGCAAATTCTTGGAACAATGTCAACAAAATTGAACACCAAAATCTGGAACGTCACTCCAACTTCTTGCCGGTAAGAACTAGCTAGTTGCCGTGAAGTTTGAGTCACTTTCCAGTTTTTGTTGTTGAATGAAGAAAATTGGAGATACCAAATCAATTACCTTTACCCTGAAATCTCAGCCCCAGAATTACAAGAACTCCGAAAACCTTAAGGACTAATACAGAAGATGTCATAACTCTGCTGCGAAAAGGCAAACTCTCTGCGTTTTCATTTCCCCAATTGACTCTCTTCGTTTCCATCCCTTCAATTTCCTATCTTCTCGATATATGAAAGCTAAGAATCCTATTCTAATGCAAGAGATATTCAATGGAATCTTGTGTTTCCTCTTCTAACCGTTTCTGTCTCCGGCTAGACCTTCTCGACGTAATCTGTTTCTGCATGGTTTTGAGATTAGCATACTAAACAGTAAACATGGGCAAAAGACATACTCAGCCTATAATTGGCTGTTTTTTAAGTTATTAATTATATTTAGTTTTTGTCCTCTGTACCCTTTAAAAATTTAAATTTTAATCATAATAGTTTTCTGATCGATGCATGTATTTTACATAAAAATATGTTTTTTTTTGACATAAACATAAAAAGTAATTTAAATTAAAAACTGATCAAAAGTACAAAGCCTATTTTAGTACTGTCAAGTATCAAAATGCATTGTATACGAGAACATTAAGTTTATCTCGCAATTTCCCTTTCTAAACTTTCCATATTGGCAACGCATAATGTTTGATTACACATTAATATTTTGTCTTCCATGATTAAAAAATCCGAGCGAATATCATTCCTCACTTGTACTGTAATCAAACCGAGCTAAATATTAATGAGTTTGAATTTGCTTCATTTAAGTTTGTCAAAATTTGACTTCGGCTTGAGTTCAATTCAAACTTCAATATTTGAATTTGAGTTTGGATCGTTTCAAAATTATTAAGTTTGTGAGTAACTTGAGTTTGGCTCGCAAATAGCTCTTTAATAATTCTTAATGATCTTAGCTCGAGTTCGGCTTATTAACTAATAATAATAAAAGCGCGAATTCAAGCTCGAATTTGATAACAAAATATAATGTAAATGTATCTTAAATGAGCTTTAAACGAACACATTCGTGAGTTTCTAAATGAATATGTTTACGATTTTTTAAATGAATACTTTTGCAAATTAATGAAATAAATCAGCAAGGCATCTCCTACTTGAATTACTTGGAGTGACCACCTTGCCTATTTTCATTCCTTTTCGTATATTATCCACTGATAGAAGTTCCAAAACTATATGAAAACCATGGTGAATAATTATTTAAAGAAATAAAAGATATGAAGTTTTTAGATCTAGACCAGAGAAAGAAGAGAAGTTTAGAAACTCATGATGAAAGAAAACTCAGAAAGGATTTTATTAGATTACTCCAACATGGATTACAAACTGATACAAACTCTCCTTATATAGAGGAGATTGAACACTATGTTGTTATGACAGCTCATACATGTACTAACTTAAATGATTACAAGCTGACAATAAAGATAAGGTTTCCAACTCAAAAAAAGAAAACCGACAAGCAAATACAATAATAATGCTAATAAAAAAAACATTATGTAGTCCTTTCTGATGCACTCATGACTAGGAGACATGTTTATATTGTCATCGTTGTAGTCAGAGTCATAAAAAGTATATGCTGATTTATGAGTGGATCCACCACTGATAGTGGGACTATCAATAAGGAAAGACTTTATCGGCATATTAGAGGGATCCGCTTCAACATCATGAGTTGCTAGTAGTGGTCTGGCAGCATCTATTTATCTTTGATGTTCGAGAGGTATCTCTTCCTAAGAAGCATCATCTTCATAAGTGGGTCAAATAACTTTGGGGATATAGGCATTTCGGGCAGTCATATATCTTTAGAGCTCTCTAACCTCTGTAGGATATTGATCATAATTATTCCACAGAGAATAGGGAAAACTCTGGTAACTCTCCATGACAGAACATTATTCAAACCATATGAGGATGACAATGGTATGAACTCTTTGACCAGAACATCAATACTCTAGTTTTAGTGTAATGCCTTAAAAAAGAACTGCTTCCAAATCCCTAATGGCAGAAACCAAGTTAAGAACTTATTTGAATTTTTAAGAAGCGTCTGAGTAGCAAGAGCATTGTACTAAAGTAATGGTGCAAATTCGATGGCCATATAATTTTTTGCACAAATGTACCAAAGGATATGGAGAGACTCATCAGGAAAGGGACAGATGATTGAGACTTTAAAAACTTTCAAGAAAGGAACTTGAGGATAAAAAACCTCAGAAAGAATGTAAGTCTTTCCATGAGCTCGAATAACACTGATTTGAGCATCAACCATTTTTTAAGTCTGTTGTTTATGAGACATTGCTTTGGTAAAAGTCCATCTTGGTGGATATTTTTGGTCTATGGCAAATAAGGGAGGAGGAGATGCCATGAATATCAAAGGGATTGTCTAAACTGAGGTTACTAATTACAAAGGCTTTGATTTTGTGAGAAGCCTTGATAATAAATCAGGGATTAGGTTTTGATCTTTTTTTGTATACTGAACTGTGAAGGAGTATTTGGAAAACTATTCACTCCACCTTAGCAATTGAGAATTTTGAACTCAAGAATTTGAGAAAAAGAGGAATAGTCCATAAGGACAAGAAAATCATATCCAATGAGGTGGAATTCAAATTTCTTGATACCATTCTTCACTGCTAAGATTTTCTTGAAGGTTTAATGGTAATGACATTTAAAATCCTTGAACCTGCCACTGACATAGGCACATATATGTCTTATTCCTTCTTTTTCTTCTAACAAAATGACCTCCCAATATTCATCACTCATATCAGTCTGAATAATTCTTTATCCACTTATGGGAATGTGTAAAGGCGAAGATTCGAATAAATCTCCTTTAATTTCTTTATAGCCTGACTTTGTACATCTGTCCATGGTAGTGGATTCTTTTTCAATAATTATTGCAAAGGATAAGTATGCTAAGTGCACTGAGGAATAAAGTTCCTGACATAATTAACTATACCAAGAAATTGACGAATCTGCTTTACTGAAAAATAAGTATCAGGAAATTGTAGCAATTCTTGTCTTATATGAGGACATGGCTAGTAGGTGTCATCTTTAAAGGTCATGCTAAGAAAGTCTATTTCCTGTCTGCCAATAATCTTCTTTTTTTCGGACAGCATAATCCCATGCTGAATAGTAAGATCCATGAACCTTTGCAAAAGTTGATGGTGTGATGTCTCATCCTTTGAAAAGAGAAGGATATCATCAATGTATACTAATGCAGAGGATAAGATGAGCTTATAGATACGTGTCATAGCCTTTTAAAAGAGTTAAGGGGCCACTTTCAAACCAAATGACATAACTGTCCATTGGTAGTGGTGATTTGGAATGCAGAAGGCTATTTTGTATCTTTCTCCTGTTTTTATGCCAAGATGCCAAAAACCATACTTAATATCAAACTTGGAGAAGATCTTGGCATCTTTAAGAAATGTCATCAAAGACGATATTTTGGGTAAAATAAACTTATCATCTTTGAGAAAATAATTTAATGGCTTATATTCAATCACAAGCCGTTTCTTTTCCCGAACTTGTTTGAACCTTTTATTGACATAAAAGGCTTGACATGCCCAATATGACTTAGTTGGCTCAATCAATCCTTGTTACAACAATTGAGAACATTATTGGACTACCAGAGTTTGATCTTCTGGATTCATACCAGGATGAGTTTCCTTGGTTGGATTGATATCTCCATTTTGCTTGAATGGTAAGGAAATAAAGAATTCAGGACGAGTCCATAGTGGGTTGGAACACTTGTAAACAAAATCCGTATGACTTTCAGCACAACTATTTTGAATGAGTTAGGCTTTAAGATCATCAAAATGGGCCACCAAAGAGATTGTTAATAGGTTTGGTGTAGAGGTGTAGGGAAGAAACCATTTTTTTGATATTAAATCTTGGCTTTCAATGGACAGTTTAGGAAGTTGGCTGATAACATCAAACCCAATTAAAATATCCTTTTTGGGTAAGGTTGAGCCCATAACATGGGTCCAAACATAACAGTTGGGCAGAAATTGGATTTTGATGGGTTTAACAGTAATAAGATCTGTGGAGAAATAATCTCCATCAGTAACTTTGAAAAGTTGGGTATGGGCTTTCCAGAAGTGGTTTAGACTGTAAGCCCTAATATCTATAAAAGCAATGACCTTAATGGGCTTTTTATATTTACTGACAAAAAGCTGAACTGGGCAGGAAGGAATATTGTGCCATTTGGATTTGTGGGAAAGAGATCCAATGAGACATGGCAGGCTAGGCTCAATCTGAAGGCTTTCTTCAGTATCAGAATCATTATCTTCATTTTTTATTCCAATAAAAGAATCGGGAGATAAATCATCTTCTTCAGAAAATAGAGATTCAATATCTATTTCTTCAAGATTCATATTATAAGCACTATGAATCTGTTGAATAAGCTAGATTGCTTGTTTGAGCCGATTAGGATATTGTTTTGCAAAATGCCCATTTTTTCCACATAGATAACACTTATCTATTTTCTTGTGCCTTTTTTGCTTCTTTTTGAAGAACTTAAATCTCTTCTTTCTCCTGGTTGGATAAAAAGATGAAGACTGTTTATATTCTTGAAATGCTTCTTTTTCTTACAATGCTTGCTATCACAATCTTTTGTATTAGCACACTTAATTAGAAGATCTGATCTCTTATATAAGGAATCCATATCATTCTTATTGCTCCAGTGAAGAGCTTCCTTTTTCTACTTTCTAGCTTACATAGTTCTTCTAAAATCATAAGCATTTTTTGATAAACTTGATTAGAGTTAAAACTCTCAAAGTGATTCCTTGTTTGCAAAAATACAGTAGAATTGCATCTCCTAATTCTTCAGGCACAGAGGAGACAAATTGTTGTTTCAAATTAACATCTCCTACGCCAAGTTGATAGTACCTAGAGCAAACTCATTGGTAATGAGTGTCCAAATCTTTTCTTTTTAAAGAACAACACCTAAGCTAGAAGAATCTCATTCGAACTGTTTCCATAAGATCAGTAGAACTATTGAAAAATTCATTCTCAACGTACCATAAAGCATTAACTAGAGAACGAATTTGGTGAAACTGCTTCTTATTATACTCAGAAAGTCTTAACCACCATTCTTTAAAGCTGCCTACAAACTTGGTGGTAAATTCTTGAAGAATTTTGTGAATAGGAACTCCAGCTTGTTGTGTGGTCTCCATCTATGTTAACATTTCCAGTAAGCGATTATGCCTTTACTGATAAGAAACATCATCCATAGAAAACCATTGACAGGTTTGGATTTGTTTTCCTGAGGAGGAGGAGGAGGAACTATATGACTTGTTGCTGTAGGATCTCATGCTTCATCTTCAGAAGGCTCTATGAAATAAGCTTTTATAGGATCTGTAACCATAGAAAATCTAAAAGAGATTGGATTAGTCTAATCTGGTGGTCCCACCATTTTAATAGAAGTTACTGTTGTAGTTGACTTAACTGTACTAACAGAGAAAGAAAAGGTCTCAGAAGAGGGTAATGAAGATGAATTTGTATCAGACTCAAGAACTGAATCTGAAGTCATCTGCACATCGTTAGAGGTGGTAGGTTTAAGAGAATATTGAGTATCTGACTCTCCTTGAGAAGGATCTTGGACCCAATACTAGAATGGGTCTTGGAAATCTTAAGAGAAATGACTAAATAGCTGTAATTTAGGTTCTTTGCCAGGTCTATGAGAAGGTGTGGAATATAAAGTTGTAGTTTGAGTAGGTTTTAGAGGAGCAGAAGTGGTCTGCTTCTTCTTCTGGGATTTATATTTATGAAGTTGGGCTCAAAGCATCTTTTGAAAATTCTCATATTGGAGAAGGATTAGATCAATATTAGGATTAATAGGGGTGAAGGAAATAATAGTTTCTGGTAAGGGTAAAGTACTGGTAAAGGCAAAGGGATTGAACAAGATTTTGACATGCATATTTTTTCTACCTGAGACAGTTGTTGCTTTAACTTGGTAATTTCTTCCTACTTTTGCTCAAATGTTAGACCAGAAACTTGATTTCTAATCATGTGCATTAGTTCATTATAAAGAGCCATGATTTGTTTTTGGAGCTTGATTATGAACTCTTGTTGGAAGTTGAACTGGTTCATCATAGAGGACTCAACAAGATTAACTTTGGTTGAAACCTTATCTACATTTGTTTCAATTCTGCGCAAGGTAGAGTTTTGAGCCAAAGCATTTATGTTTGCCAATTTAGTACAGATTCTCCAACTAAGATATTCTGAGGTCGTCCTTAAGCATTGGGTCTAAGAGATCGTACATAAGGAGTCCTTTTGATATTTCTGACTAGGTCTATTACACTTTCTTGTAATGAAAGAAAATCATCTTCAGTCGGCTGGAACATACAGACAGGAGGAACCAGAGCTGGCTGAGGAAGAAGATTAACCTTAACTTTTGGAATCCACTATGGCTCATTTTTCTTGAGCCATTTTAGACCTTTGTTGTAAGTTGGAGAAGCTGGAGCAGGTGGCTCTTGAAACTGAGGAGGCTTCTATGGATGGTCATCCCAATCAAGATGAGTTGGCATTGGCATCTTAGCTCTGAAAGACAATGGTTCAAAGTAGTTGACTATATAATCATATTTTCCACTAGATTGTCCCAATAAGCCAACGGATGGATCATGATCATCAAATCTTCTTCTTCTTCTTCTTCTTCTTCTAGGAATCATATAGACAATCTTCACACTGACAGTTTACATCTAACACCTTATGCTCTCATTGGTACATAACATAACATGGTTTGCCAGCAGTATCAAAACCAGTAATTTGTAAACCTTCTTCGATTTCAGTTGGCTGGATCATAAACTATGTTACAAACATGGAAGTGCTAGAGCTGGATTTTGTGCTTTTAATGAACTTGGTTTCTACAGTACTACCAGTTTGCTTTATAAAACATGATTCTAAATTCTGGACTGGTTGAGAAGTATTATGAATCTTTTCATAGTTTGTTACCCATGTGTCTAGTAACAGCTTTACCAATTCATCTTTATAGATCTGTCCAGGGATGTGCACACAGGTTGGCACATATTGAGCATCCGCTACTATGAATAGAGCATCATTTGAGACTGGTGCTAAAAAGTCCACAATATAGTTTTGAACTCTATAAATCAGTTGGTAATAGAGAGTAGCAGCAGTGGCAGACATAACTTGCGGAGCACCTATAATCTGGACTTGAACCTTTAGTGCTAAAATCACATAAGGATCTTCAAGGGATAAGTTGAAATAGGGATAAAAGATAAACAATACTGTCCCAACATTAAGAGAGGTCTCCATAGTACTAATAACAATATGTTGATATTGAAGATATCTGGTATCTAATAAAGCAAATTGAGTAAAGACTGACAATCCTTTCTTTCCATGATAGGAAAAGGGAAAGACGAATAACACTAAAATGAAAGTGAGAGAAACATTCTTTTTTCCACATAGGTAGAAATTCAGGAGGAATTTCTAAGGAAACAAATTGTTCTTCTCTTGTGGCTTTGATTGTGCAGTGATAAAAGGAGGAGGATTGAACATACTCATTGACTGATTTGTTGGGCTTCTAAATAAGAGACTTAAAGTGCATCTTAAAGGTAGTTTTTGATCGGTTATAGGCATCATAAGGACTGAAAAAAAAGAATCTCAATAATGAGGGTTTTCTTTTCATCAGGGATGTGGTGAAGTTTGTAAAGAAAATCAATTTTACTATCAAAGGTAGTTTTGAAAGAAGAGGAAGGAGAAAGAGAGATAGGAGCAGAAATAGTGTTGATCAGAGTTGAGTTTGTTTCCATGAGTATGAAGCTTCTCTGGTCATCAATTTCAATGTAGTTATATACAGTAATTCAATGAACACGTTTGCAAGTTAATGAAATAAACAATATTAAATTCGAGCTCAAGCTCAAAAAAGTTTTTAAGCTCGGATTTGAGCTTGAACTCTACTAGTTAAGATTAAGAAACGATCTCGAACGAACTTTTTTCTAAATGACACCCGAATAACTCACAAGCAGTTTGATTCATTTACAACCCTATGGTCACTTGATTGATAATCTTCTCAAATTGGGGTTAATTGCATTAGCAGTTACTGAACTTTCTATATTGCAAAAACTAGTTGCCATGTCACATGCCACATAGATTTTTCCAGGTGCCAACTCACTCCAAAATTGTCCAAAATAATTTTTGTGCAGTTAATATAAATTTTAGTGATTTTGCTGTTATAATTTATTTTTTTGAGATTTTGAGACAAATAATATAAAGTTTACTAATTGTCGCGAATTAACCCTCATAAATTGCTCAAAGTTAACCCATATCTCCACCTAGGGTTGAGTAGTATTTGGTTTTAACTGAATAACCGAACCGAAGAAATTCAATTATTTTGGTAATAAATTTTTTAGTTTTTTGTTTGGTTATATATATATAGACAGACATTTGAAGATTTAAAGTAGTTGCTTATTATTATTTTTTTATGAATAATGTTTTATAATCTTTTTGACATGGTGTATTTTTGAACTATTAAATAGCATACAATTATTTATTATGTTTTTTTGTTTTTTGTTAATCTTAGTCATAAATTTGAATTTGTTTTAGTAGTTGTATTAGCATATATTTCAAATCTTTTACCTCTATTATGATTAGTTTTATTGTTTCATTGACTTTGTTGTACAATATAAAAATATCCTAAAAATTGAAATATTTATAGTAATACTATCGATAAATTTCAATTCTATTAATTTGGTTATAAATTTTAATTGGTTTAGTTAGCATTTTAAAAATTCTAAAAAATTTTAATCAGTAATTAAATTTGGTTTGATTAATCGAATGCACCATACGTTAAAACATTGTGCCCTAGAAAGAACGAGCCCAATTAAAGAAGGCAACAATTGGGGAACCGATAATAATTCATGAAAACTGAACCAATTAATATTTAGAACAGAATTAAAATATTTTAGTTTGGTTTAATTGGTTTTGTTAACTAATTAATTAAATTTATATAAATTATAATTATTATATTTTATCAATTATAATTAACTAGAACTGAATACTATAACTTTATTAATTATGATAAAATTAAACCAATTACCATAACTTTATCAAACATAATATATAAATTATAAGTAAATAATATAATTATAAATTAAGATAAAATTAAACTAATTACCATAACTTTATCAAATGTAATATACAAGTTATAATTAAATAATATAACTATAAATTAAGATAAAATAACATAAATTATGCTAATTAATATAATTATTACTTCATCAATTATCATTATTTTCATAAATTTAATTTAATTTAATTACCATAATTTTATAAATTACCATAAATTAAAATCAATTATCACAATTTTATAAATTAGTATAAATTAATACTCATTATAATAATTTTATTAATTACTCCAAATTAAAATTAGTTAATATAAATTAAAATACAATTTAATAGTCATTATTTTGTTCTATTACAAATCAAAATAAAATATTATAATTATAATTTTTTATCTAAAAATTATAATAAATTATTAAAAATATATATAAATAAAAGTTCGAATAATTTAGTTTAATCAATATTTAATATTTAAAACAGAATCGAATAAATCGAAATTTAAATAAAAAATTAAACTGAATAATAGAAAATAGAACAAATTAAATTGAATAAATTAAAAAGCATTCAGTTCGCAGTTTCGGTTGGATTTTATGCACCTTTTTAATAGCTGCTCTTAAATAGGCCGAACTCAACACCATCCCTTGGCCTGCCATTAGCTTCCCTTGCAATCTTTTTTAAGGCTTTGTTTGGATGAAGGTTAGATATGGATAATTAATATAAGAGTATAGAAGGATTGTAATAGGAATAGAAGGGAAAATAAGGAAAAAGTACATAACTATCTTTCCATTATTTTGAAGAGTAACACTTCCCTTCTCTACATTCCCAATTTAGAGTGTAGCAAATATAATTCCTTACCTCCCAATTTTAATTTTTCTTTCTTTCGATACTCTTCTATTATTTATCCCTCTCCAAACAGAGTCTAAAATTCCAATGCAAAAACCCGCGCGATTTACCAAACCCCAGAATTGATCTTTAACGCCATAATCTCTGCGAATGCAACTTCATTTATTTTTCTCCAAATTTTCCCCTTTTTGGGTTTTTCTAGTCTTTAGCTAGGAGCTCAACAATTCTTGGATTTAACCTCAAAATTGTTGGGGTTTCACGTGTCTTTGGTTCTGACTTCTGTAGTGTTAGGGTTTTGTTTAACCATTGAGTATTCCAGCCATGGTGGAGCTGACTCGAGTTCATTTCGTTAGTACACAACCCTAAATTTTTTATTCTTCCTTTTGTTTGTGGAAGTGATGGGGAAAAGAAATAGAGTTGCCGTTATACCTTCGGATGATGAAGATAATGAGAGTTCTTTCAGTTCGAGTCGCAGCTATTCGAAGCCAAAATCAAGGAAATTGATTGCTCGTACAAATCCTAGAGAATCCAAGAAGCCTCGTGTTTCGGGTTCTAGGTCTCGTTTGGGCAGAGAATCTAGAAATGTAGATGACGTATGCCTGATTCTTAGCTTTTTCTTTCCCCCTAGTCTTTGTATGGAAAAAGGAATTTAAATTTGAAATTATGTATTAGTTCCATTAATAACTGCTCATTGGTTTGCTTGGTTTTCATGCAGCTTGGATTCCCTTGTGAGGATTTTGATGAACTCTTTTGTGGGTCAAATGTATCTGCTGGTATGCCATGCTTGTGGTTTTTTTGATGTAATTTTTGTGGGTTTTCAGTTATTAGTCTTAATTTGAAATATTGTTTTTCTGTTTGATAGCAAATTTTTTTTTAAAGATGCATGCTGCACGCATACGACTGTGACCATTCTTCTTTTCAATGAACTTAATGAATGTACAAACTGCAGAATTGGTCTTTCTTTTCTCAATTTAGGATTTTTTTTTTCTTGTGTTTGTTTATGGCTTCTTAAAGGAAATTGGAAGGAGACATATGTTTCATTTTCTGAAAGGAGCAATGTGAAGGAATTATGGATTGATAAATACAAGCCTTGTTCCTTAGAAGAACTCGCTGTTCATAAAAAGAAGGTTAGTTCACTTTGTTCACATGTCATATATGAATCTTAGTTTGAAAATGCAATTTCTTTCCTGGTTTTTGCAGGTTGAGGAGGTCAAGGTCTGGTTTGAGGAAAGATTGACAGCTTCAAAGGTGACTCTATAGTTATCGGAATTATTATGTTAATATTCATTTCCTGAATGACCTGGGAGGAGCAGGCTGGTTAAGGAAATCAAGTGCTACGTGTATATTGCTCTTAACTAGGAGATTAATTTTGAGAGTATTAGGGCCATGTAACATTGAGGGAGCATCTTCATATTTTGTTATTTCATTTTTCTTGAGTTCCTTTTGTTAAATAATGATCAGAAAAGAAATTTGTATTGAGCGGACATTAAGAAGAGCCTTCTGTTTTGGCCAAATGCAGTCCTCAAGACTTCATTGAAGCTCTCTATCTGCAGTGCATATCCATATCAGCTTAGAATGTATATTTGCCTATCTGACAAAAGTTGCTCCGTTTACAGCCTGGGAATTGGGGGTCTCTCACTTAGGTTCAAATCTTAAGTGAAAATTAAGTGCTTGGCATAAGGTTTCAACATTATTTTATGATCAGTGTTGTTGATTTGTATTGTTCTTTGTCTCCTTGAAGGTTAAGAAATACTGAATTTTCTGGATAGTTCTTGAGCCTAGAAGGAAAGATTATGTCAAACTAAAAGTTGTTTTTCAATTAATTTTCTTTTAGGATTCTTTAAAAATAAATCCTATTTTTCTTTATTTTGTGCAGGAATTTCTCAGCAATCATGTTCTTATAATTTCTGGGCAAGCAGGTGTTGGAAAATCTGCAAGTTTTTACTATTCGTTTCCTGCATTAATTTTTTTTGACGTCCTTAATTGTCAGCAGTAGACCTAATCTCAGTTTCTGCGTTGTTGAATGAGTTTTATTTGGTTCGTGAATTTGTAGGAAGGTCCCCTCCTGTGTTTTTGAATTGATATTGGATTGTTGTTACTCAAAGCTAGCATCAGTTACATGGTGCTTTTTAGATGTGATTTATGGATGGTTTAATTTGTTCAAAGTAACAATGCATGGGTGCACATACACATTTGTGTATGACTTGCTTCTACTGTGAACTTTGCTATTATTGGATGATTTGCAACTATTATCTTGAGAGATGCTGTTCTGTAATAGAATTAAATCCCATAACTTGAATACTGCCCAATTGACCTTTCTGTTTTGTAGACAACTATCCATGTCATCACATCTCATTTTGGAGCCACATTATGTGAATGGAACGCACCTACTCCCACAATTTGGCAAGAATATATGCATAATGCTGCTACAGGTAATTTTTCATGAAGAAACAAGGTTGCAAGATGGATTAGTTTCTGCTCTGTTATCACCCTTATTTTTTTCAAATTACATGCGACTGGGTTTCAAATTTTTAATTTCCAACTCATGTGATTTATCATTCGATAAATTGCCTAAGTTTCTTCTAATATGCAAACTAGTTTTCTTCTGAAGATTGAACAGCAAACTGTTGAGCATGTAACATTTATAGCTGGCAGATTAAGTAATCTCTCCAAAATGTGAATTTAGTTAACTTTGATACTTTATGATATTCATATAGGAAAAAGGAACTAAAGTGTTTATTTCAAACTTACACTATTACTGTGTTTTCCTCCCATGATGGTTATATTATTTGCATTTTCTGTTCTACATTAGGGATAAACTACACATCCAAGTTGGATGAATTTGTCAACTTTATTGAGAAAATGAGGAAGTATGGCTTGATTGCTTCATCATTGTCATCTGAATCAAAATCACCCATTATACTCTTGATCGATGATCTTCCAATGGCAAATAGAAGAGTTGCTTTTGGAAGACTTAAAAGCTGCTTGCGTCTTCTTGTGAGATTAACTCAGATGCCAACTGTGATATTATTAACTGACTATGGCAAAGCAGATTCAGCAGATCATAGTGCACGATACCTTGAAGAACTTCAGTTGTCTCTTGAGAGTGCTGGAGCTTGTAAGGTTACTTTCTTGAACAAATTCAGTTCAAGAATGTGATAGTAATTTGTTCCTTTATGCTTACTTGAAGCTGCTATTGGATATTTTCAGGTTTCTTTTAACCCTATTACAGATAACTCCATTAAGAAGGCACTTACTCAAATATGCAAAGAGGAGCAGTGTAATGTAACTTCTGAACAGATTGATTTGATAGCAAAAGCCAGTGGAGGCGATATAAGACATGCAATTACATCTTTCCAGCCTTTTTCTATAAAAATCAGTTCTGGCTCCCATTTCATCATTTGCCACTTGTACTCTGAGTTTCTCAGATAGAAAGGCAGATGATGTAGATTCTTTGATCGGTGGTTTTTCATCTCTATTTGGCAGAGATGAAACACTCTCTCTATTTCATGCCCTCGGCAAGTTTCTGCACAATAAAAGAGAAACTGAAGTTGAGATTGTATCTGGTACATCCTTGTAATACATATATGTGCTTGAGCGTGTGTGTCTGAGATTTATCGTGTACTTTTTCTGTCTGGCAAGCAATTTGATGATCATTTTTTTTTAATTTTGAAAATGAGAAATAATTCTTCTTAAAGCTGATTTATTATTTGTTGTAGACCAAGATCTGTTCCCTGTACAAGGGAAGTTCTTTAGGTTACCGCTAAAGATGGATACTCCAGAAAAGATTCTTTGCCAAGCACATGGGCAAGCAAGGCCAATTGCTGATTTTCTACATGAAAAGGGTGACCATTGAATATTTCATGTTGAGTTTTTCTTTCTCCTCCCCAAGTCTCAATCCTTTCTCATGCACGTAGATGAGGCAACATGTGTTGCGTCTAGGTCCTTGCCTCTATATCTCAGCGCCAGCATTCTATTTCTTGCAGTTTTGGATTTTATATATGATGAAGCAATGGATGCTGCTGGAGATGTAGCTTCTTACTTGAGTGATGCGGACTTGCTTCTTTCATCTTTTTGAGGAATGTTGGCTAGATATAATGAGACCGAGAATTTTCTTCAATCAGCTGCAGCTTCAGTTGCTGTTCGTGGACTATTATTTGGAAATTCTCGTCCTTCTCCATGCAGGTTTTTGTTTATTCTTGAAGCAGTCTGATTGAATCAGCTATATAACCGATAGGTTTTGAACAAGCAGGTGGCATGCAATTCGCAGGCCCAAGCTTTGGCAGGTTGAGCAGTCAATGTCGCGCAATCAGGTGTCTTTTTAGCTCTTTTCATTTCCATGCTGTTTCTCCAGTATCTTTTCCTAAATTCATGTTTATTTTGAATTTCTTTGTCATTTTAAAGGGTCGTCGTGGTGGTGTTGTGTCGGCGTCCGCTTACATTTAGGAGAAGAGCATAAGAATCCTTTTCCGTCTGTTGCCTGTCTAACATTTAGGCAACATATATAAGCATATCGTTTGCTTGTTATGTAATTACCTTGTCCTTGTTGGCTGGAATATCCATGGATTCAGGTGGTTGCAAGTGGCTCATACGATGGCTTTTGCCTTCTACATGTTAATGCAGAAAGAGACTGTGAATAGGAAACCTGTTTTTAATGGAGGATTCAGCTTCTCTAATATGTCAGATGTAGCAGTTGAGTACATGCCTGTGCTAAAATGGCATTGACGTGGAGCCTTTGGTATTGAAACTCATCAGGTGCTTGAGCATAATAAGGACTCGTATGAAGGAAGTTATGAGAAGATGAGTGTAGAAATGAAGAAGAGCAGATTTCTGATGATGAAATAGAATGGTAAAAACAATGAGAGCATATAAGCGAAGCTGATTAATTCAGATTGGCTTTAGTTTTCACATTGTAAAGTTAACTTTAGCCAGCGTTGTCCTGTGCAGCACTTCGCCTACGAAAAGTGAGTAAATTTTTTGTCCTAAGGCTTGGCTTTGATGTCCATATGCAGATTTCTGATTTTCATTTTCTGCTTGAAGGTAAATATCGTATGGGTATCAATTACTTTGGAAACTTTTGCTACTGATGCTGGTGAACAATCTGGAGGATGAAAGGGTAATTATCATAATTATTATTAGGCCAAAAAATCAAATGGGATTCCTAGACGAGGCAAAAGATTCTATCAGAATTAAATATGAAATTTCTTCCGGTATAATTGATTTTGATTTACTTATTTCACGAAAGAACTTTTTCCAAATATAATATTGGCAAAGGTGGCATTTTTCAAAATTGATCATATTTAAAACATCTAATATTCAAGAAACCATCCTTAAAACCTCTAATAAAGACGGTAACTTTATACTCCTAAAGCAATATAGAAAACTCAAAACACAACAGCAATGGCATATAAACTTCTAGCCCCATTGCACACCAAGGCTTCCCACCACATAGTACTGTACCGAGTCTAGTTGATCCTGCAACACTCCTCCAGGGTTCCCTCCACCTATGGTGTAGATATCTATCCAGATCCATATACAGAAAGCTGATACCTTCCCTTCTTTTATTACGGTAATATCCTCTTCACCTCATTTTCCTGTTCAGTACTTTTCGCTTGGTTGTATACCGACTCGAATGCATGCATACATACACTTGAAAATCCTACCATCGCTTGAAAGACGTGCGGGAATCCCATTTGCAGATTATTAATTGTCATTGCCCTTGTTATGCTCACTGATTTTTCATGCTTTGTTTTCTCTTCCTCTGCCTTGGCTCTCAAGATTTCAACCTTAGCTCGCTTCTCAGTTACTGGGTCTTTGCTTCTAGAGCTGCTATCAGGCATTGAGTACGGGCCATACTTGCTCTCCGATGATCTGAGCTCGCCCGCCTTTTTCTCAAACTGCTTGAATGCTGATTCTGCTTTCTTTTTCTGCTTACGCTCTTCTCCTTGTTGAACTACTATGGCATGAATAACAGTTAGGAAGCTCTTAATTCCTTCGGATGCTACTTTGTCTGGAATCCGATCGACTGCATGATGCCATTCTTCACAAAGAGAGTAAATTTGAGATTCCTGATTAGGCCTGGAAAGCAGGTTTTTGCTAAACTGGAAAAGACTAAGCCGAAGCCAACCCGTGAGGGATTGAATATAATCCCGCTGGGCCTTCACTAGGTTGCAGAAGGACTGATGCCATTGCTGAACTTCAAGTTCGAGTTGGAGAGTGGATTGCCGGTGAATTTCAGATGTCGGTTCGGTAGATGGAATGGTATTAAGGTATTTGAGCTGCTGAACTATATGTGTTTGGACCTGGTGAGCCTCATACATACTTCTCCACATGCACATCAATCTGCAAGGCAATATTGGTAGGTGATGTGTCAATTAAGGAGCAAATGCACAATATAAATGAATATATAGCATTCCTGACAAATTAAACTTAATTGGTCTTAATCCAACAATACTCAACTCCTCTCGATAATATATGAATCGTCTTGTGATTGTTCCAGTCTAGATACTTATCGTACGACATGAACATGACGACGAAGTAGTACACCAAGTCACAAGATTGTGTCTCCTTTAGGAAGACAAATGGGTCAACAAAAGTATAAGCATGAAAGTAAAGAAAGATTCACTTTCACTATACTATACTAAACTAAACTGAACTCATTTGGCCTCCAAATTACCGTACTAAGTCACAGTTAATTGGGTCACTGTTAGATCTTGGAAACAAAAGCAAACAGGGGAGTAAAAGACAAGCCAGTTGAAAAAAGCAGTCAAAATCAATATTCTGTACAGTAATACATAGCAAAATCTTCTGATCACAAAAGGAAAAAAAAAATAATCCAAAGTTGCCATTTTTTTCATCTTACCATTTATCTTTCTTTTTACCCACCAAAAATAAATTTCTAATTCCACCCCTCCATGTGAACCAAAAAGAAAATTGCAGAACTGCACTAATGGTCCAAAACCACATATAAAGAAAGAAAAGGATGCTCATGCACTTCAACATTAAAACTTATACTATACTTTGAAATGCAAAAATAGGTTAATGGCTTGGGCTATTAATGCCTACAAGTACCCATTTGGACTCTCCCTAGGAATGGAAAGTGAAATAAATGTGAAATCCAACTCTTCAATGCTCAAGGTTTTATTTTTATGGAAGCAAAAAACAAGTACTACAAGAAAGAAAGAAGACACTACCCTTTGACAAGCTCAAGAAGTTGAGGATAAAGCTCTGTCTCTCTTAATTTGACGATTTCAGCAGAGGTCGTCTCAATTGCCTGTGTCTCTACCATCATTTGTGACTCTAATTTCTCCACTTCTTTCTTGGTCTTCTCAGTCTTTACATAGTCAGCTCTCTTCACCTCTAGCTTCCTCAGCAATGCCACTTTCTTCTCATGCTCTATCTTTATACTCTCAGCATTCTAAGAATATATAAATAAAACTATAAACAAAATGAGTATATCATTTTCAAGATTGGCACTTTTTACTCCCTTTTGACACTTTTTGACCACATCTCATTATGCTAATTGTTTTTAATTTATAGGTTTAATTAAACTAATGAAGATGTTAAGTAGCGAGCAAAATGTAGATCTACCTTGACCTCTTGGAATAATTTTTTCTCCCATGCATATAGCCTCTCTAAAGTGGAGCAATGCCTAACTCCTACATTTTTACCTACAATTTCCTCATTTATTTCCCCAAATGCATTCATCTTTGGACTTGCATTCCATGCCCATAATGATGGATTAGTCAAATTGCAGCCATGATCATAAATTTTACCTGCAAATTGAAAAGTTAAATACTTCCTTTTGTTTCCTTGAATTTTCTCGGCAACCAAACAGAGTTAAGCAAGAAAAGCAAATGTGCAGAAGGGAAAATCCAAGAAAAGCATTTACCTCCTTTGTTTTGATTGATAAAGTTAGAGTTAGGAACCTCTAAAAGTAAAGAAAGCAGACAACCACCATCTGCAGCCTTAAGAAAGTACTCATCAACTTCCTTCACAATCTCTATCAGATCCTTACTATTTCTTGAAACCACCATTGCCAGCTCGCTTCCACTCACACTACCAGTCTCTTTAGAGAATCCACTCACCATTGACGGCGGCGCAGTAAGGCTGGTCGGTGTCCCTGTGGCCGTGACTGCCGCCTCCGATGCAGTAGGAGTTGTCATCTGTTCCCATTCTTCCTCGGTCACTGACCTCGATGCCGAAGGAGGCTGTGGCACAAAAGGATCCCAGAAGTCCCAGCTTGACGACTGAGGAGGAGGCGGCGGCGGAGGAGGAGGAGGGAGAGCTGGAGATGCTGTTATGGATGTCCATGTGTCGGAGCTTGGACTCATAGGTGGAGGAGGAGGTGGTGTTGTGGGTGGTAAAGGAGGTGGGGATGGTACAACAGGTGGAAGATGGCGGCGGCGGAGGTGGTGGTGGTGTTGAAGATGGAGATTGGCTTCGGTGTTAGAGAACTGAAGTAGAGCTGATCCAGTGCTACGCAAGGAACGGAGGTACATTGTATGAGAAGCAGAAACAGCTTGCCTAGCTTTAACCAACTGTTTCATATATCTCTTTCTCGCTTTGCATCTGGAAACTATTTCTTCTCTTTCTAATTTTGAATAACAGCAACCCATTTCTTTCTTTCTTTCTTTCTTTCTTTCTTTCTTTCTTCTTCTTTAGCAGAAATCAAGCGTGCTTTTCACCCCAAAGGGACAAGTAACAATCGAAATGCTTTTTAGAAAGCAAAAGAAACTTTCTTCTTTATAATTTGGTTTTTGGGGTTTTGGAATTTGTGTTTCTGTACTTACGATCTTACTTTGGCGAAAGCATTGTTGCTTTGGTTCTTTGAGCTTTCTTCATCAATGGAGGCTCTTTCATACTTGCAGCTCTGTCAAAGTTGCTTGCTTTCTTAATTAAAATAACAATCTATTACTGGAAAAACTCATGGGCTTTTTTAGCTCAATCTTTTTGCCTTGGAGCCGGTAGAAATGGGTGGTGGTGGAGGAGGTGGCGGTGGGGGTGGTAGAGGAGAGGCAGAGCAGAGGAGCAGAATTGAGAGGCACTAAAGAGGGAGAGACACGAGTCTTGGGCAGAGAGCCAAAAGGCAATTTTATATTTGAAATTTGGTGACGAAAATACCCTGTGACTAATTTAATTTGCTGCAAAAATACCCTCGAACATGCAGCACACCGCACCATGCCAAATGTTCTGATATTTGCCACGATGAGCCAGGTGAGCACGGTCGAATCTGGTAGAAAGGAAAAAGAGACGAAGGGTTTTTCAGTCTTTTCATATTTCAACGGCACAAATTTCTTCATTTTTCGCATAGCTTTGCTTGCCATAAATAAAAGAGAATTTTCTGACAAAAGATCAAAATTTATTTTCTAGGCATTTTTTTTTTCCTTCTCATCACCCAACAAAAAAAAAATCTAAAGCAATTTTCTTACGGTATGTAGTTTTACGGTTTAGTCTATAATATGTTTGACAGATCGGTACATTAGAGATAGTGGACAGTTTATATTATAAAATATTTATAATGATTGAAATTGTAAATTAATGAATAAATAAAGTATTTGTCTATCTAACAGTTGTTATATTGACGAACTGATATATTAACGTATTATAGATAAATATTCTTTTATAACACACCGATATGCCAATATGTAAATTGTTGGATAAATATAGATATTATCTAAATAATTCAATATTTTGCAATCTGAGTAATTTTTATAAATGAACGAAATTATAATAATAATTCTTATTATTTTAGGTTAGTAAATAAAAAATTCAAATTTTAATTAGTTATATTGCACCACATGTGGCATGAAAAACAAATAATAAGACAAGGCAATGTTTCACGGATGCTGGTATATATTTTTGGACAATAATTGTTAGACATATAACATTAGATTTCTGCTTCTTCTCCCCTTGAATAAACTTTTTGTTTGCTGAAGGAAATTTTTTTAAGTAGATTCAGTAAGTATTAATGTATGAAAAAACATAATAAACTAAATCTATCTCGATAGGTTATTGAGAAATGCCTTTGTAGTAATGAGAGGCAAGAAAATCAGATCTCGATTTGTTTTTTTCTTTTTCCTTTTCCACTCTTCTCTCATACAAATACTCAAGATCAAATACCGTCGAAATAAGTTTTTCCCTTCAGCAGTCGATCGAAATGTTGAAGCGAGGGATGTGGAAGATTCGCCAGTATCTTCTTCTAATGGCTGCAGAAGATAGAGTGGCAGCGAAATTTTTGTACAAAGCAGAAGAAACAAACAACTGCTTTTCTAACCTGGTATTCACGAAAAAGAAATGATTTTGCAAAGGCAGCAACCATGACCTGGTCCGCACCGGCCTTCAGGGTGTCGGAGACGAAAGGAGGGAGATGGAAACGGAGGAGAAAGAGTCTTCCTCCTTGTAAATTACGAAGTACAGAAGATGGAAAAACGAAAAAGAAAATTAGAAAAAACAGTTAGTTGGTCGAGAAGAGAGAGCATGAAATCGCCTGAGAGATTGTGGAAAATAAATTCAAAGGCTTGACAAAGGAATATGGGTTTGAAAGAATAAGAATATGAGCTTTAAGTTATCAACAAAAAAAATTCCTACTCAAATAATAAGAATACTTCATTCATATCCAACCCATTTAAAAAGTTCATTTTCTAATTAAATCTCATATTCTTAAATTTAATTAAAAACGTTAAATGAGTTTAAATGGTTAAATAAACTAAAAATCGTTATAAATGACTAAATAACGAAAATAAATATTTTTAGAGTGCTTGGTATAACTTAGCCTAATAAAAATATAATTAGAACTTCTTAAATTTCAAATCAATATAATTAAATCTCTAAACTATATACGGTTTATCTAATTGATTAAGTGAATCTTATATGAATTCACATGCTCTGCATGGAATCCACCTAGTCCAACAGCTGCAAATGGTTCTGACACAATACAAATTACACACACACATATATATAGGGACAGAAAAAACGATCGTAGAGTACTTACCATTTCTATTTTATATATAACTATTAATAATGAACAAATTTATAATTTGGAAGGAAAATACTATAAATAATATGAATTTTAAGATAAACATATACTTTTATAATTTACTATGAATAAAATACCACAATATTATATAATTCACTGTAAATAAAATACAACATTATTATGAATAAAATTACATTATTAGTTAAAATATAAAGTATAACGTATTAATTTTTAAATTTGAGATAGCATTAATTTAACATTTCAAATAAAACAAAATAAATTAATAAAAAACAAAAAACTTATAAAAAAATAAAAATAGTTATTAATAAAGAATCTAATATCTAATAATAATGTGTAATACACATTAATAATATATATATATATATATAATTTTTAAGTAAACTCAGTTTACTACATCATTCATTTGTAGACTAATTTAATCACATAATGATATGTATACAAATTCATTAATTATCAACTATGTGAATAAATTGATTAAATGCATATTATTGTGTGATTGAATTAGTTTAGAGATGATGTGATGCACTGAATCTACTTAAAATTTCTCATATATATAGAAAAGACAAATTCATACGTAGACTTAATTTACTACAGTGTTTGTATTATAATCTAATTATATAATAACACATCTAATTGATTTATTTATATTGATTGACAATTAATAAATTTGAATATATATAACTATATGGTTATACTCTTTCTGTTTGGAAAAAGTAAATTTATTTTTAATTTTTGACCATCCAAAATTATAACTACTTTTTTTTTGAAAAGAAATTATAGACCGTTTAATTTTTTTAAAGTGTAATTATTTTATTCAATTACAAATATACCCTAATTTATATATACTCTTATAAAATATACCTAAATATCTATTTATTTTTGTAACTCTTTCTTTAAATAACTCTTAAAATTGATTAACATTTATATGAATATTAATTTGAATATTGCATTAAAAAAGATCAAATAGTAATTTTCAAAATAATAATAAATGGAGGACATTTAAAAAAATAAAAAAATAATTAATTTAACTAAATTAACTAAATTTTTTTAAAATATATATAAATAGAATTAATTTATTTTTTGGATAAAGGAAATATTAATTTAAAAATAACAATGATAAATTAAATTTATCTAATCATTTCTCATAGAAGAAATAACCGGTAGACCGTGAAAATGAGATTAAGCCTATGTTTAGGAGAAGAAAAAAATGTGAGGAGAAAGGAAAATACCGAGGTAAAATAAGGAAATATTGTCACTTTATCCTATTTGAGAAGAAAGGAAAATAAGAAAGGGATAAAAAATAATTTTTATTTTCTATTTTTAAGTGTTTGGATAGATAGAAAATATGGAGAAAAAAAAAGAGAAATTTTCACTTTATTTTATTTAGAAAGAGAAGAAAAAAAAAGAGGAAGATAAAATAACTTTTATTTTATATTCTTTATTTTCTCTCCAAAACGATAGATTAGATAAAAAATATCACTATTATAGATAAAATTATTTTTTTATTTTTAATTATTATAGTAAAGTACTTAATATATTATAAAATGATGTGAAAAAAATATAAATATGTAATACTATAATTTTTTTTCCTCTTATAATAAATTATCCAAATAAAAAAATTTGCATTATTTTATTTCATTTATCTTGTTATTTTATTTATATTACTTCAATATAAAACATAATGAAAAAAATATAGGAAGAAAAATAAAATTAATTTTCTTTGTGTATTTTTTTTGACTAAAAATACAAATTAGCTCATAAACTATATCATATATAGCAAGTCACTTCCTAAATTTTGATTCAGTACAAATTAGTCATTGAATTTTAAAATTAGTACAATTAGACCCCTTATTTGTTATGCTATTTAAATTAGAAATGTGAATCAATTCGGTCTGATGAGGAATGACTTGCTTCACAGTGTATAATTTATGTGCTAATTTATACTAAATTTAAAGATAAATTTAAAAACTTATTTACACTGAATTAAATTTGAAAAAATAACTCGTATTATAGGATATAATTCAGAAATTAATTTACATATTTGGTCTTTTTTTTTTTCCTTAGAGAAAAGGATTCCAAACAGTATAAACAAAACAAAAAAAATAAATTTATTTTTCATTTTTATTTTACGAAAAAGTTGCCAAACAGAGTGTAAGTGGGCGTAAACTAACGATAATTCGTTGCAAGACATGGAGGTGACGAACCAGTCCGTTTATTTCATTCCACGAGACGAGGCCCCAAAAGCCCAAACTTCAATAAGGATAAGGAGAGCTCTTCAATTCCACACTCGCTTTCAAAGCAAAACTGACTTACAATCACCTCAAATTACGAACGCTGAACTCCACAGTAACCACGTATCTTCCACGCACTACCAACGCGGTTGGCATAAAAAGTCATTTATTTTTAAATAATTAAAAGCAGCAGTAACGTCCCTCGAAAGCCTACCTTCCCTCCCAGCGCAGAAAAGAAAAACACAATCCTTTGCTTGCTCTCTTTGACCACCACCTTCTTCCCCTTTCAGATTCTGTTCTGTTTCTAAAATTTCATATATAATCTTGAAATTCCTCTGTATTTATTCAACTTGGAAGCTGTCATTCTTCTTCTTGATCATCAAGGAAGGCTCCATTTCAGGTTTTTTTTTTTTGATTGGGTTCTTAGTTGCAGTAATGGCAGCAGCAGCAGCGCCATTGGTGAATGCAGAGTATTTGAAGGAGATCGAGAAGGCTCGTCGGGACCTTCGCGCTCTTATTTCTAGCAAGAATTGTGCTCCTCTCATGCTTCGCTTAGCGTAATTGCCATCTCCTCTATTCTTAATATTTTTTCCCTGAAATTTTTATAAATGCAGAGTTGCGGTTATTGAAAATTGATGAATGCATGTGTAGATGGCATGATGCGGGGACTTATGATGCCAAAACAAAAACAGGAGGGCCTAATGGTTCCATTAGGAGCGAAGAAGAGTACAACCATGAAGCCAATAAAGGTCTTAAAATCGCTATTGATATGTGCGGTGAGCCTTTTCTTTTCTTTTCTTTTCCTTTTCATCAATAATTCCTCCACCCGTTGTAATATCTGTAGCTTATTATGGTTATATGTTTCATGTCAGAGGAAATCAAGGCCAAACATCCGAAAATTACTTATGCTGATCTCTATCAGGTGATCTAATACAATTTGTCTGCTGAACATGTGAATTATTGTGATATATATGCAATTGATTTTATGTAACAGTTAATAAGAACACTAGGATCTTCTCCTTTTGTAAGAATAAGGTGTGACATCGTTAATTAATTTCTACTAATCACAAATGTAAAATTTCTTGGTTGGATGTTTAGCTTGCTGGGGTTGTAGCAGTTGAAGTGACAGGAGGTCCCACTATTGATTTTGTTCCAGGAAGAAAGGTATGAATATGATCATGCGATGAGATGAATTATTTGCTTATCAACTACCCAATGATTGATGTTTGGCAACTTTCTTTGTTTCTTTCTCAATCAGGATTCAACTAGATCTCCTGAAGAGGGGCGTCTTCCCGATGCGAAACAGGGTTTGTGATTAACTGCATCTATTTTGTTATGAAACAAGCATTTGTTTGCCATTTTTGTTGATGAATTGAATTTTCTTGCAATTGGATTCGGCGACAGGTGCATCTCATTTGAGGGATGTCTTTTATCGTATGGGTCTATCAGACAAGGACATTGTAGCACTCTCTGGCGGTCACACATTGGTAATTTCTTTTAGGAATACAATAATTTTAGAGATTTTAGTTTTAGTCTGCTGAAAGAATTTTAAATTTGTTGTTTTTGTTGGTTTATAGGGAAAGGCACATAAGGAAAGATCAGGCTTTGAAGGTGCTTGGACAAAGGAGCCATTGAAGTTCGATAACTCCTACTTCAAGTAAGATATAAAATTACATGCAATAATTATATGCCTGATGAATGAACTAATTATTTGAAATCAAATTAGGGAGCTTTTGAAAGGAGATTCAGATGGGCTGTTAAAACTCCCCACGGATAAGGTGCTAGTAGAAGATCCCAGGTTCCGAGTATACGTTGAGCGATATGCTGAGGTGATACAATCACGTTTGTTCTATTTATGATGATTATTAGCACCTGATTTACGTATTTAATTCAGGAAGCTGTTGTTCTTATGGCAGGATGAAGATACATTCTTCGCAGATTATGCGGCCTCGCACAAGAAGCTATCAGAGCTTGGCTTCAGAGGCACTGCAAAGTGCAGTACATTATTTGCACAGAGTGCTGTAGGGGTTGCTGTAGCAGCAGCTGTGGTAATCCTGAGTTACTATTATGAAGTTAACAGAAGAATCAAGTGAGCATAGAGTACAAGGGACCATTTTACTTGACAATATAGATCCTAATTTGAAATCAGAACACTGATTTGTTTGCTGTGTTGTTCAAATAATGAATTTTCATACCAACTATGAAGGTCAATCTTTTTCTTTTCTGTTGTTTAAAGCAAAATGCCTGCACCAGTTTTCTCGTGTAATAGGAAAACGCCCAAAACTATATATGTGAAATGTGAGACCTTGGGTTATTCAAGTTAACAAATATATGCTTATTAAGAGTTTTAAATAAATCAGATAGAAACAATGTGGTTGTGTAATGGGAAACTCCCAAAACTACAACTAGCATTCTACTGCTGCCTACTGCTTCCACTAGGTACATCTCTGCCTGTTCCTTCTTCAGGAACTAGTGTTAAGGAGAACAAGTTTATCTCCATTATCTCTTCAAGATTAAATTAGGATAGTAAAATTGAATCAGGCTCTGGGGCTGAGAGACAGAGTGATGTCTTGAAAGACCTTAAGCCTCTTTTCGATCTTTGGGGGGAATATTATGGTGTTGCTAGTTTCACCTGGCTTCCCTGAATCATTTGCTGGATCATTTGCTGGACCCAAAACTGCTGCAAGAATAGCATCCTCAAAGTCCTTATTATCTGGCAACAAATCAGATAATCCCTTCTCTGTTTCATCAGATAGCCTTCTGGACTTAGTTTCAGGTTTATCAGCCTCTGCTAGTGGCACATTGGTTATCATCACCCCCATTTGATTCCCTCTGTTTGAATTAGCAGCATTTCCTGATCTTGTTCTCTTAAGGGTCTCATGTAATTGATTCCCAGTTGGCGGCTCTTTTACCATTTTAGTAGTATAGAAAGGGGGTGCATCCACATTCAATGAGTTCACAAAAGGAGAAAACTGTTTGATACTTTTCTGCTGGGCTATTGTATTCGAATCCATGTTCTCATCTGCGAAATCATCATGAAATTTGGTTGCATTTGTTGTTGGTACGATGTTGTGGTCCTTGCAAGGCTGAGGCTGCCAAATAGATGAAGAACCAAGAAAGGCATCAAACAGTCTACTCTGTTCTATTCTATCTCCTCCCTTGTTCATCATCTCTGATTCAAGATCTTTAAGCATCTGTTGTGCTCTTTCATAGGCTTTGAGATGAGAATCTACACCTCTTGGCCCATCTGCAACTGCTGGTTTCACTCGCCGTAGTGTCTCTTTAGCCTCCGTAATTCTCCCCTGCTTCATCAAGCATATACCAAGATTGCACATCTTGTTGTTATCAGGCGCAATAGAAAGTGCCCGTCGATAGGCATCTTCTGCTTCCACATAGTTATTCTGCTGCATCAGTGCCCATCCCAAGTTCCCCTGAAACAAGAAAACAAAATCAAACCCAAATTCAACAACACTAATAAACTATTTTCAGAAGTTGAATAGTAGGCAAAGCCGAGGAAGGAATAATTTATTTTTCCTTACCAATAATCGAGTTGCTTCTTGTTCCACAGAGACCTGAAATTTCTTCCCCTGAGACCTGGCAGTCTTTGTTCGTTTCCCATTGAAAGCAAACCCTTGTTGAATTAAGTAAAGCTTATGTTTCAACAATGCTATTTGGTCAACCAATCTCCCACATCTCTGTAAAATATTTTATCAGTTAAAGATCACGGAAGCATTCCAATTATATGAGAAGATTGCATTAATTAACTTGATGGGAATTACTTAAATACCTTGTAGAGATCCAAAAGAATATTGTCAAGGGACTCTTGAGCTTGATCTGAACATCGATTTCTCAATGACTTAATAGCTTCAATGGCTTCCTCAGCCCTATTTTGCTGCTTCATTACAATAGCCATATCTTTCAAAGCGCTATCCACTCTATCCCCTGCATTTATGGCTGCCCAAAACAGAGGAATCGCCTTCTCTGGATCCTTATCTACCAACTAATCAAACTCAACAGCAAAACCCATCAAGGAAATCATTAAGACAAGAATTCAATCAAATTGAAGTTGACCCAGTAGCTTACTTGAACATTTTTGGCTCTGACATATGGGGTATCACCCACAGGAACTTTGTGAATGGCATGAAAAGACTCAGATCGAGTTCTTGAAATCCCAAGAGGCTTAGCTGGTGAAGTGGGAGCAGATTTGATGGGTCTGAAACCAGGAGGAGCATTCCACATATCTTGCAGCATTTTATTTTTGTTTTTAGTCCTTTCCCTCTTCTAGTCTTCTTTGCCTGTGCAGAAAGAGAGAGATAGAAGATAATAGAAGGAAAATGGAAGGTACAGAAGAAGAGGGGTAGGTATTGGTTAGAGAGGAAGAAGATGCAGAGAGAATACGAAGGTTGGTTGTGATTTTGAGAGGCGTATTAGACAATGAAATTTGAAAATTTTCGACCGTTAATGTTACCGTTTCATGTTGCTTCCTTGAATAAAAAAAAAGGAGGTTACCGTTTTACGCAGTAGCCGTTGGATGGACTCCCCACTCCCCAATAATTTAGTAATTTACGGATCCGGTGCGGGTTTTGTATTTTTTTTTTGTATTTTCATTTTGATCCTTATTGTGTAGTATATTTTCTTTTTCAGCCCATTTTAAAGTTTCTTTTCGTCTTTATTCCCTTTAAGAATGACAACGGGACATATAAGAAACAATTTTCATCATTTTCGACTCTAAAAATCTTCATTCGCTCTGATCCTACTCTGATTCTTTGACAGAAAATTTTTTTTAATTTCCATCCCAGGCTCCTACAAAAATGGGAATTCTCGAGTCTGATCTGTTGCCACGATTTTAATATACCAATTTTGAATTTTTAACAATTTTAAACCAAAATAAGGTGATTAGGAGCGAGAACAAAAGTTTAATGGTATGGTAGATATCTAAACATTCTCTAAACCAAAAATTCATCATTATGTCAATGTGTTACTAAAGTTTTCATGGTTTGAGATATAAAGCATTGATTCCTAATTTTTTTTGGTCTTTTATAGTCAGTTTGTGTTAGAGTTTGCAGTTAAGATTCAACTATTCAAGTGTAATAGCATTAGTTATATAAAAATATTATTGAAGATATTTATTAGAAAATATAAATAAATATTATATATATATTATATTCGGGGCAGAATCAGATAGTTGCCATTTCTATTTTTTATGCAGTTTAATAATATTATTTCCAATAGACTCCTTATTTAAGCTATACTTTTTATTTCAAAGAGTCATTTTATAAAAATGATCTCTGATAGACTTTTTATCTTTAAAATTTAGAGTATAAAATAAATTTAACTCTTATATCTAGAGAGTTAAAATTTATTCTCTATTCTAATTGTAATTAATACACATCTACTTTCTATGCCTATTTTATCTTTTTAGTGGTATGTTCTTCTAAAATTATTTTTCTCTTTACTCATAATCAAAGTCTTTTACTTTCTTTATTTTGATAAATATTAATTTGTATGAGATAAAATAAAATGAAAAATAAAAATATAAAAATTTATTGGAGTTGTAAAATTTTTTTTTTTACTCTCTATAAAGATGTTCTTTATTTTATCAAAGATGCTTGAAATCTTATAATAAGAAAATTAATTAAAATGTTATGTCATATTAATTTATAATAGATCAAGT
This sequence comes from Balakata baccata, assembly GCA_949630135.1. Taxonomy (NCBI): domain Eukaryota; kingdom Viridiplantae; phylum Streptophyta; class Magnoliopsida; order Malpighiales; family Euphorbiaceae; genus Balakata; species Balakata baccata. The sequence continues at coordinate 71,877 of CATIWF010025239.1, forward strand.
AAATGATAAAATATCATATAAAAATTATGATATTAAACCATTAGAAAATCGTATTTAGGCTAATGTAATATTGTCCAAATTTGACAGTGATATAAGAAATAGGTGAATATCAAAGAGATGTTTTAAAACAAAGATTCCTTTATTACACTTCTAACAAATTAATAATAAACCACAAAATTTTTAAATTCAAGTTGGATAAAATAAGTAGATGGATGAATATAATACAAATATTTTATACTAATTGGAACAAAGAGTGTTGGAATAAATAGCATTTATCTTTTCGATTTGGTATTGTATGGTTTGGATCAAATGGTAAGAGACATTTTTACTCTACATTGGTTTCATGTTTGATTACTCCTCCTGAATTTGATAGCAATTGTTCTTCAACAAAGTTCATGCTCTTTTTTTCAGGCTGCTCCAGTGGTATATAGATTTTTGCCTCTCATAAATGTCTCGGGTTTAAGACCATCCTTTTACCAATGGTAGGTGGCAAACCAACAAAAAAGTCCATGCTCATTCACAAGTCCCATGAGAAACAAAGAAGCCCAATAACAATTAAGGTCGCTATCGAAAATGTTTAAAAGTCATTTTCCACAGCAACTTGCTTCTCTAATTTTTTGGCCTTAACAATTTGCATAAATGGACAATGTTCATAGCAGCTTATCAATGTTAACCACAACTTTTACATCCACTTGTGTCCTACTCGATAGTGACTCGATACATCTTGACACCCCCAAAATCTAAGTCCAAGAAAATCCTTTATATATATATATATATATAACATCGGAAAATTTTTAGATAGATTCAATCTATCACATTATGCATATTGTATTTACATCATTTAATAAAAATAAATCAATTAATTATATATAAATATGTGATTAAATAAGCCTATAAATGACGTGGTATATTGAATCTAACTAAGAATTTCTCTAAAATGTTAAAACAGTTAAAGATGAAAAGTGACGATTTGGAACAAATCGATTCGGGTTAATTAAGTGCCTTGTTCGGTTGCCGAAGAGTGACTGCAGGTGTAGACCGTGAAAGGATGGGGGAGGGTGGTTAATAAAAGACACCAAGTGGGCCCTCTTAATCCCTTTCTTTTCCACCAACCAACATCTAGAAGATAAATTTTTAAATAGACCGACTATATTATAATATCATCAACAATATTCTCTGTTTCACTCTCTATTATATTATAAAAAAATTTACTTTCTATTTTATTTGTTTTGAAAACTATATGCATTTTAAGAATATTCTTTATCTCACTCCCTATTATAATTTTTTATTAATAAAACTATTTAAAAAAAAAAATAGAAAGAGAGTAAAAGATAAAAAAAGGAAAAAGAGAAAATAATAAAAAAGAGAAAAAAAAAATATAATATTACTTAGAGCTCTTAATGACTCTTAAATTTGAAGAGAGTAAAATTAGGGAATGAGATAGATAAAAAGAAAGATAGAAAGACTATTAGAAGACACAAAACTCCATAAATTTAGGTAATGAGTAAAATAGAGAGGTCGTTGGGATGTTCTTAAACACAATAATATGCATTTAATTGTTTTATTTTTATCTTCATATTTACCAATAAAAATAAAATAATTAAATACATGTCATTATGTGATTATATGAGTCTATAGATCACGTGATAGACCAATCGACCTAAAAATTTCTCCATCTAGAAATGATCAGTGCTGGAATTTATTATCCATAGTGAGCAGTATAAGACTCTATCCCAAAACTGCATTCACTCAATTCCTGTGTTGAAATCCTCACCTATCAAAAAGTTCTGCTAATAGAAGTGTTGATAGCTATTCAACAGGCAGCAAAAAGACATGGGCAGGTCCCCATGCTGTGAGAAAGCTCACACCAACAAAGGGGCATGGACCAAAGAAGAAGATGAACGTCTTATTGCTTACATTCAAGCTAATGGTGAGGGCTCCTGGAGAACCCTCCCTAAAGCTGCCGGCCTTCTTCGTTGTGGCAAAAGTTGTCGTCTGCGATGGATTAACTATCTACGCCCTGATCTCAAGCGTGGAAATTTTACTGTTGAAGAAGATGAGCTCATTATTGAACTCCATAGCCTCCTTGGAAACAAGTAAGGCCCTAAACCCTGAATGATTGTGCTAGTTTTGAGTGTGAAAATACTAACAAGGTGTTGTGTGTATTAAGGTGGTCTCTTATAGCAAGTAAGTTGCCGGGAAGAACTGATAATGAGATCAAGAACTACTGGAATACTCATATAAGAAGAAAGCTAATGAGCAGAGGGATTGATCCTTCGACTCATAGACAAATCAATGAATCAGCAGTTGACAGCACTGTAACTTCATCCAGTGAAGTTTCGAAAGAAGAGAATGTTGCTGGTGGCTTCAGGTTCGAAATCGAGGAAAATCCATATGATGAGAAGTGTCAAGAATTGAATCTTGAGCTTAAAATATGCCCTCCCCTGCAATACCAATCTGAAGAATTGGATTTCAGCGGCAGGAAAGTTGTCTGTTTCTACTGCAGCCTGGGATTGGAAAACAGCAAGGAATGCCGTTGCAAAAGGATTGCAAGTGATGATTTCTGGAAATAAATAATAGTATTTTGGACTACAGATGAAAGAAGAGGGAGGTGAGAGTTGCCAGCAGTGGGTTTCCTTCTTGTTTATAAGGGAAACACTAAATGTTTATAAACTACTAATTTATGGAACTAATATATTATTTGTCTATATGTTAAATATTGTCAATTCCTCTCCATCCAATAGTTTTTCCTAGTTCGATGGTTTTTCTTTCCCCTTCAATTTTTTCCCTTCTAGCTAGTATTTAATTCTTTTTAAAAGTGATTCAGAAAGCTCTTAGGAATCATTATTTAATGAAAATTCACACCCCAATTCAATGGTGAAAAGCTCACGCAGATGCATAGCTCTATTAAATCATTTTCCCCTCCGGAAAAATGATCTCCAAGGTCGTTGAGTAAAGGATAAGCAGTGAGAGGAGGGTGATGAACATAGAGCAGACAAATCTAGGTAATCTATCCCAATCACAGTCATGCATAAAAGAAAAAGAACATGAGAGAGACAGTAGCAGTACAGTTGTTAGCTCAACACTATTGTCCATAATGTCTACCAACTGAACATTAATTACTTCAACCAACACTGCATGTGAACAAAATTATAGTCTATGACAGATCAGTACCATGCTCTCTCTCTTTATTTTTCCTTTTCCATTTCTCTATCCATTTTTAACCCCCATGTACTCTACAAAAAGTGGATCCCAACAATATATTCACATCAAAGATTTATTCAAAATTGAATAAAAATCTTACAAGGGACTAATTAAAGAAATTTCAAAGATCATGATTCAAATTATAATAATAATAAGGCGTAAACATGTTCAGCCCCTTGTTATAGTTTGTTTTTGCCATTTTGTTCCCTTGATCGGTCTTTGTTTAAATTGCCCGTCATATTTTGTTTTTAGTCCACTTTGCCTCTTAAAAATTCAAAACTCGACATGTCCAGCCACCATATGATGACATGACATATCGAAAAAATACTGTAAAATACACGTGCCGATCAATGGGGATAAAATGTTAAAATTTCCATTTTAAAGGGGGCAAAGTGGAAAAAAATAAAATATAATGAACAACTTGAACTAAAAACCAATCAAGGGAACAAAAAGGCAAAAACGTATAATTACAAGGGGTTGGACATGTCTTTTGTCTAATAATAATAAGAAAGATGGTGACACTCTCAATGGGAATTTTTGCCCAAATATGTTGAAAATAAAAAAAATTTACTGATATATGTTGCATGGAAAAATATTTCCATATATCTGCCATTTTTGTCCACATAGAACGGGTGGGTGTCTGACTGGTACAAAATCGCTAGTTATACTATATCTGCCATTTTTGTCCACATAGGACGGGTGAGTGTCTGACTGGTACAAAATTGCTAGTTATACTAGCGATTTATGTGACAAAATACACTAGTCTGACTAGCGATTAAGGTGGAATCAGCTCTAGCACCAGATCGTAGGGGGACTCCAACAGACCTATAATCGCTGGTATGACTAGCAATTTTACTGTGTATACAGTATAATTGCTAGTCAGACTAATAAATTTTGTGTGTCACATAAATCGCTAGTATAACTATTAATTTTGTACCAGTCAGACATTCACTCATCCTACATGAACAAAAATGACATATGTATGAAAGTATTTTTCCATGCAATATATATCAGTAAATCTTTTTTATTTTAGACATATTTGGGTAAAAACCCCCCTCTCAATGTTATCTCTTTTAATTCAATATCTTTTGAGAAGTCTTCTCCATCCCAGAATTCAAAAAGTATAGCGACAGTCTCAATGTTATCACAATATCTGTCCTATAGATATTACAAATTAACTTGGACCCTTTTAAAAAAAAATAAAAACTTAGACAATTATCTATGTTGCTTATATTAGCAAATGGATTTGGCCTAAGCCAAGGCCTGAACAGGGTTCAGAAGATATGGTAGTGTCAACAAAGAGCACTTTTATTAGGCTGATATCGACTCTTGAGACAACAAATGAAGTAGGTCTCACCCATTGAAAGCCAAAACTTGTAAATATTACAACTACTAAACCATCAAGATACATCTTCTCTTTATTTAGAAAGGCACATATATCTAATACAAATATATAATTTGATGTAAAGCTAAATTCTTATGCCATGTTAACTACAGAATAACAGAGAAATAGACCTTGAAGTGGAACATTGTTGTGAAGGAACAGATCCACCATATACTGATAAGAAACTAAAATATCATGCAATAAGAAATAAATTCCTGGGCACAGGGCCATTGTCCAGGTTCAGTTTTTTCTGTTTTCTGCTCTCTGTGCAGATCTCACTGTTTCTAATTCTCTATGGTTTGTTGACCAAAAAAAAAAAAGTACACAAGTCCCTGTTTTATATGCCTCAAAAGAATAGGCAGATATTCAACATATGACCTTAACAATATCTTCCTAGGACAATTCAAGCAAATACGAAATGACGAAGTTAAATAAAATCAAGGATTACTCGTCTTAGCTGAAAACCCTGATGTCAAATGCATCATAACTCTACATTAATTTATAGTGCTCTAAAACTGTCTGCTTTATCGAGTCTGGCTGTACCCGAGCTGGATGATTCACCCATTGCATCAGGTGAAGCAGCTGTCTGGGACATTTCCCTCTTCAGAGAAGTTGGCATTCCAGATATCTCCTGAAAAATATGGGGACGTACAAGTCCCATTAGCATGGATTAAACTTGGGTCATACTTCAACCTAATAATTCATAGTCACTTTCCACAGGTCTCTAACATCTTTGGATAGGAATATTTAGACTGTTCATATAATTTTGTACATGGGATTACCTTCATTAAATGCAACCTCAAGTCACAAGGCCGGACTTGATTTCCAATACATGCCATTACAAATTTAGAATATTGAAACAATACATCAGCAGCAGCTTGCTTTTTCTCTTCAATCTGCAAACATATTGCACACACGACTATTAGAATGAGAATAAAGAAAGCCAATAGCAGGAAAAACTCTGGAAAAAGAAGTTTGCAGATGCAGACTGAATTAAGAAATAAAACAAAAAAAATCCACTCTTTCTATAGTACACTATGACACATAACATCATCAAAATTATGAAATTTTAGTAGCATTAATTATCGCCACAAGAAAGGATTTCACCTTCCATGATTAGTATAAAACAATCCAATTCAGCAGGAACCCCATTTCACCCACAATTATTGATCTCTAAACAAACAGCCCACCATTAAACCCTAGTTTTCTCAGTTTCAGAATTCATAGCGGTGATTATAAGCCAGCACGTTTAAGAAGCAATTGCTACTGTTTAAACAATCCGCAGCAGCAGTAAAGAAAGAAAATGGCACAAAACTTAGGGAAATCGGAGGTGATTTTTCTGTTTAAATGATTCACTCTAAAAAAATAATAAAAACAAACGAAGAGATAGAAGCTGATGAACAAATTTGTAATTAATTAAATATTATTCTTCTTTTTCCAAAGGATAAAAAAAAAAAAAGCTGTTAAAGTAAACATCAAGAACATGCCACAAGTTTAATCCAACTTGTTGACAGCCATAAAATTTCAAATATTTTCATGCCATGAATTGTAGACTAAAAATTGTACGATCCAAGCAGAAAAATTCACTAGACCATAAGAACTTACATAAAGAAATGAAATCAAACGGAGAAATTTTTGTAAAAAAGAAAAAAAAGAAATGAGAATGAAAGCAAGAAGCCTGAAACTTTACCTCGTAGTCCTCTTTCATGGCGGAAAATGGTAGATTGGTGGAGGAATTCCTTTCCGGTCTCCTTAGTTCTGTATTTGCATCTATTATATATATACATTAAAACGGTTAGACCATCAAGAGGCCTATTAGCTCAGTTGGTTAGAGCGTCGTGCTAATAACGCGAAGGTCGCAGGTTCGAGACCTGCATGGGCCAGTCTCATTTTTTTCCTTTTCCTAAAAGTAAATTATATGAAGAAAATGATAACTACTGACTACCAGAATGTAATAAAAGAAACTTGTTAAAACTTATAACTATTTTTATAAATTAAATAAAAAGTATAAGTAATAAAATAAATTAAAAAAAATGCAGTCAGATGAAAAAATGTGGATGTCAAGCTTAAATTTATTCATAAAACATCAAGAGACAATTGATTTGATTTGCTTGCAATGAGTAGGATTTATATAATTTCAACCTTTTGTAAGTGTTTTGCTTGATCAGTTTCCATTCTGCTTCAACATGTCATATTCTTAAATGAGTTCTATAATAGTATCTTTAAATTGAACAATTTTTAGAAATTTAGTGACTTAAACAATTTTTTTTCACGTCTCTGGATTTTGCAACGACTCTCACTCCATTCTACTTAACAAAGTTTGACTCTTTCTCTAGTAATAGATCGCATGTTTAAGTGTCATCCACTTTCGGAGCTAACTATTTCAATATAATATGTCATGAGAAATATAGCTATTCATTAATAATTAAAAAAATGAAATCACATTACTCAAGAAATTAATTCTCAAACATATACAAAAAAAAAAAAGTGTCCAAATTTTTTTTGAAAATGTTTTCCAATAAGAAAGATTTTGTCAGAATATCAAAGCTCTACAACTTAAGAAAGGTACTGAGTTTTCCTACATAGCATCAGTTGAGTTTCATATTGTTGAAAATGTCAAATTTAATCTATAATTTTTAGGGTTTCATCCTGATTTTTTGTTGTTATTTTCTGAAAGTATAATTTGTAAATAAGGAAATAGTTGAATAGAAGATCTAATAGGATATTTTGATGTATTTAGTTTTCCTTTTTATTTTTCAGATCTTTTCCTACTATAAGAAGAGACCTTTATTATGTGTATTATATTGTAAAAAAAAATCAAAAATAAATATCTGATCTTCAACTCTTTCTTTATGGTATCAGAGCAGAAATTTCTCTATTTCTGATTAAACCCTAGGCAGCCCTTCCCATAGCCATTACTATCCTTTGCAACTCTCCACCATGTCAAAAATTTCTTCCACTTCAGCACCTACTGCAGTCAACAAAACCCAAAACCCTCATATCTCCTCTAATTCAGAATCCCACCTAGTCCAATTTACCACCATTCATCTCAATGGTGATAATTTTCTTATGCTAGTCACAATTAGTTAGGATGTACATCAGAGGAAGAGGAAAAATAAGTTACTTGATTGGTGCTATTACTAAGCCAACCAATACAAACCCATCACATACAACCTGGGATGCTGAAAATTTTATGGTAATGACATGGCTTGTGAATTCTATGGAGGAAAATATTAGCTCTAACTACATGTGCAATGCTACTGCAAAGGAACTTTGGGATAATGTCACCCAAATGCATTTTGATTTGGGCAACCAATCTCAAATATATGAACTCACTTTAAAGCTGAATGATATTTATCAAGGTAATGATTCTGTTACTAAATATTTCAATTCTTTGAAACGTATTTAACAAGATTTGGATATGTTTAATGATAAAGAGTGGAAGTGTTATGATGATGCTACTCGATATCAAGAAATTGTTGATACAAATCGAGTCTTTAAATTCTTTGTTAGTCTCAACGTGGAATCTAATGAGGTTAGAAGAAGAATCATTGGAATAAATCCACTTCCCTCTATCAATGAAGTTTTTTCTGAAGTTCGTTAAGAAGAAAGCCGAAGGTGTGTAATGCTCGGGAAAAAGAATGAGCCAAATAATACAATAGAAGGCTCAGCTTTTGTTACTGCAGAAGCACATGTAAACAAGCAGAGTAATAAAAACTTGTAAAAGAATGAAGAAAAGTCTCGAGTATGGTGTGAACATTTTAATAAACCACGCCACACTAGCGAAACTTGCTGGTTAATTCACAGAAAACCAGTTGATTGGAAGTCAAAAAACAAGAAGAGGCAATCCTTTGCTAATACAACAGTTGAATAGTCTAGCCTATTTAATAAAGAGCAGATCGATAAACTCTCTAAGCTTCTAAAATCCAATCTGAATACTGGTATTTCTAATTGTTCTATGGTTTACTCAGGTAAAAATTCCTCTCCTTAGATCATAGATTATGGAGCTTCAGATCATATGACAAATCTATCTCATTTATTTTATTCATATACCCCTTGTGTTGATCATGAAAAAGTCTGAATTGCAGATGGAAGTTTCTCTTCCATTGCTGGAAAAGGCAATATCATAATTTCTAAGGATATAGATCTTAAATTTGTACTCCATGTTTCAAAGCTTTCTTACAATCTTTTGTCCATTAGTAAACTTTCTATAGATTCTAACTGTCATATTATTTTCTATGATTATTATTGTGTTTTTAGGACCAGAACTTGGGGAAGATTATTGGAAAAACTAAAAAGATAGATGGACTATATTATTTTGATGAGATTTTCCACGGTATTAAAAAGTCTCAAGCTTTTATCAATATTAGTTCGAACTCTACTTTAGATCAAATAATGAAGTGCCATTTTAGACTAGCACATCCAGGTTTTTCTTATTTGAAATATTTATTTCCTTCTATGTTTAAAGGTGTTGGTTGTTTGTCTCTAAGTTGTGAAGTTTGCCATTTATCAAAAAGTCATCATGTTCAATTTGTTCCAAAAACTTATTCTCCTTCAAAACCTTTTTATCTCGTTCATAGTGATATTTAGGGTCCATAAAAAATTCCAACACCATTGGGTAAAAAGGGATTTGTGACTTTTATTGATGATTACACTAGGCTATATTGGATTTATCTTATAAGTAGAAAATCATAAGTGGATAAGCTTTTTAAGGATTTTTACAATATGATTGAAACTCAATTTCAAACAAGTATTTGTATTCTCAGATTAGATAATGGAATTGAGTAATTTAATGAACGTTTAGGGGAGTTTTAACTTCAAAAGGTATTGTTCATCAATTTACATGTCGAGATACTTCTCAACAAAATGGAATATCAGAAAGAAAAAATTGACACCTCCTTGAAATGACTAGAGCCCTTTTGATTTCAATGAATATTCCTAAGTATTTATGGGAAAATGCTATTTTAACGGCATTCTATTTGATAAATTGAATACCAACTTGTGTTTTGAACTTTACAACACCCTTAAACAAGTTAAAAGAAAATATTTCCTCTCTTCAGATATTCTCAAATATTCCTTTAAAGGTTTTTGGATGCAAATGTTTTGTCCATATTCCACATATTTTTCGGTCAAAGCTTGATCCTAAATCTAAAAAATGTGTTTTTATTGGTCATGCTCCAAATAAAAAAGGGTACACGTGTTTTAATCCTATTACAAAGAAAATAAATATTAGTATGGATGTGATTTTCATGGAAAACACACCTTATTTTAATACAAATCACCTTCAGAAGGAGAATGGTAATAAAAGTGAAGATGATTTTTGAACCTCTACCTGAGAAAATTTTATCTTCAAATAATCAAGAAATTACTATTCACAGTAATGGAAATTATGAAAATTTGAGTAACAAATACCACATATAGTTGTACCTAACCCAAGAGGAGAAATACTGCAAAGAAATTCTGAGATTGGTTTATAATCGAAGGAAATCTTATAAAAATGTTATTGTTCTAAATATTTCTGCTATTACTAACTGATCAATTCATATTTTATAGTATTTTCTAGATTAGATTGTGTGTTTTTATGCCTTTGATTTGTGTTTATTATTTGGAAAATATGTAATTTGGTGTTATCTTTTGATGTAGGAAAAATGAAGGAGAAATGAGAGCATTTGGATGGAAAACAAATCCATACGGTAGTGTGGATTAACACTCTCGGCATTCTGACACGGAAGTGTGGATCTACACAGGCATTCTGATACGGGAGTGTAGATCCACACAGGAGTGTGGATGCAGGCATGAAGAAAGGAAGACAAATCCACACAGACGTGTGGATCTACACTACCATGTGGATTTCTGAAAATTTGAAATTTTATGCGAATGGAACTCTATATTGCAACAGTGTGGGCCCATTTTAAAGACTCTAATTTTGATTGGTTGAGGATAAAAGTTTATAATTATTTGTTATCTTTGAGAGTGGGAAAGAGTATTAATTAGAGTATAACTCATCTTAAATTTTCTAGGGTTTAAAATGTGTTTTTGGGTGCTCAAGGAGAGAGTTCTGAAATCTCTACACTCTTGGCATTGTTTCTTTAGACATTTAGTAGTGGAAGAGATCTTGAAAGTCATCTCATCTTACTTCATCAGTATGAATTACGTTTGAGAGTTATTCACCATTGAAGTTGCCAAGCTTAGAGCTTTTGAGGATTGAAGACCAACCATCCAAGAGGGGTTCAAGCTAATCAGTTCAAGGGAGTTTCAATTTCCATTTTCTCCTCCTTTTATCTACTGTAGCTTGTTTAGTTTTAACCTTGGGAATTAATTTGATAATGGTTAAAGCCATGTTTAACTAAAGTTTTTGTTAGATATTTAATAGCCATTAGGATGTATGAACTTCCCCTTTAATTTTTAATGATAGTTGATTCTTTTCATCTTTAATTATGCTTATGAAGTTTTAAGTTGAATGTATGATTGGCCACCATCCATTTAATTTAGAATTGATATCTTAAGGGTGA